>JANTPZ010003826.1:0-16547 GCA_025593235.1 Vachellia pachyceras
TCGTAATCTGTTTCCTTGTGGTAGTTGAATCCGTCGTCGTACCCAAATTCCTCTTTTATCAGCTTTACCTGTGAAACTCCCTCGTTGACTTAAAGTTGTTGAAAAGGAAATTACAAATTATGTTGACGAAATACCTTATCATCAGATCCAGTACTTCCGATGACCCTGCAACCTCGAAGCTTGGCAAGCTGGCCAGCATACATTCCCACAGCTCCAGAAGCAGCAGAGACGAACACGTTTGAACCTGGCTTTGGATCTCCCAGTACCTCTATCCCCACCCATGCAGCAAACCCTGGTACTCCTGAATCCAAACAACCCAAGCCCGTTAATTCCATTACTTATTTTGCTTTATTCTCTTCTTAAACGGAAAGTTAGACATTCAAAAAATTAAAAACCAACCCATGGAGCTTATGTAGTCAGGCAAAGATATCCCAGAGTTTGGATCGAACTTTCTAAGCATCAGAGACGACGTGACGCAGTACTCTGCAATGGGACAATTTGGATGAACCATTATATCACCCTCTTCATACTTGCTATCCTTGGATCGGATCACCCTTCCAATCCCAAAAGCTGTTATCACCTGCACACACATAGATGCAGACATATCTTCAGTTGAAGAATCTGACTTCATCTTCATTAGTCAGAAGCAATCAGTTAAGAGTGGCCGGAGTGGAAGAAGCAAGAGTACCTGGTTAAGTTCAAATTGGCTGGGGTCGCGAGAGCCACTCACTCTGGTGCGAAGGTATGGATCCACCGAAACAAGGAGGAGCTCGAGGGCGACATGGCCATCGGGGATTGAATCGGGAGCCAGAGACAGCCTCACCGTTCGGAGTCGAAGATGATCGGAGGTCGGAAGCCCCTCTGCTGCATAAGCTGCCATGTACCATTCTCTGCTTTCCACCTCTGCTTTCTGTTCACTTCCACAGTCGCCTCCCATTCATCCACGATATCCACTGCTCTCTGCCTCTGTCTTGGGATGCTTCTTCTTTTCCGAATGATCAGAACCAGCCCTTGTGCATCATCAGTTTGCCTCCAAGTCTCTATCTTCTTATCTCCACTTTCCCTTCACTGATAATTATACTTGACTAGTTTAAAAACTGTTTGGAAAAATATTTTGAAAAATGATTTTCACGTGGAATACAGAAAACACGAAAACTTCTTTAAATAAATGTTTTAAAAGTGACTTTTAATAAAAAATTCTTTAAATAAATGTTTTAAAAGTGACTTTTAATAAAAAGTGAAAAAATGAAACTCATTAAATAATATATTTATAAACATATATATTTTTATTTTATGTTGTGATAAAATTGAGGAAAATGAAATGATAAAAATAATTAAAATATCATAATATGAAATTTTTCTATCTAAGTTGCTTCATGTCGCGACTTTAAATGTTAAAATTATGTGAGACTGAACTTTCCCAAATCAGACTTCCCATGCATCCCAAGAAGTACAAACGGATTTTTAGGCCATAGATTGCATATCCCCTTAGCACCCAAAATCATTCACAAAGGGGCTCATTGTTCTTTTCTTAGAATCCGTTCGGGGTGGTGTTGAGTTCTTTTGTTTTTGGTTTTAAAATGCAATTTTGAAAACAAAACGTGTTCGGTTAAAATGGGGTTGAGTTGGTTTTTAACACAATTTCAAAACAGATTTTATCCAAATTTGAAAACCATAAAAATAGGTTTTCAGATTTTAGTTTTAGTTTTGAAAAATTTATTACCTTTCCCAACGACATTTCTCCTTTTGTCTTCAACCTCTCTCACTCAACCGTCATCACCTTCCCTGCCCTCAATTTTGCCTTTCCCACTCCCAACTTTGGCTCTAGCTCCGCCCCTCCAACTCTACTCCTCCTCCGCCATTGGAACCCGCAACAAATCCAAGCCCACCCACACCACCTGAACCGATAACGAATCCAGCCTCCATCTGACTCTAACCCCAATACTCGTCCCCCCTTTATTGCAGCAGCCACCACCTTCTTCTCCGAGTGAGGCGGTCCCCCCTTTGAGCCCTCCCAGCCGCCGCCAATCATTTTTTATATTTTTATTTTAAAATTTTTATTTTTTAATAATTATTTTATTTTTAATTTTTATCATTTGATGGTATCATAGTAAACTTGACCTACCTTACCTATTTCTAATTTACAACACCTTTTTCAAATTGAAAACCAAAAAAACCTAAAACTAAAAACAAAAACTAGTTTCAGTTTTTAAAAATTTTGAAACTTAAAACTCAAAACTATCCCGAATGGGGCCTTAGGGGTTGCTTTTAACTGTGGATATATTCATGATTAATAACTGTACAGCTCCTTTTAACAAGTGCTGATGTGATTCACGTTTCATTTTTCAATTATATATATTTTTCAAAAATTTGCATTTCTTTTTTCCCTAAGACTAAAACATACCGATATTTTTAACAAAAAAAAATAATCAAATTTATAATGAACATTTAGTTTGGCCGACATAATAAAGAGGGGAAATTTAAAAAGGGTTGGATACATGGGAAAGGCAAAACTGACGTGAGTTGGACATTTTGGCCTCTTTAATTATCAATGATCAACGCTTTTTGGATTCTTGAACAGTATAATTGTTTATCATCTTTATAATTGTATTATATATACACACTAATGATAATGATTTAATCATAAAATGCTGTGATAATGATGGATACACACAGATATTACAAGATGATCCAATTGCAATGAGATAATGGACTGATCTTTATCTAATCCAGTAAGCAATCAATTAACGTATTGTTAATAAGCTATTTACAGGTGACTATGAGTAGAAACAAGAATTAAAAGAATACAATATATAGTCGTATTTTTATTTTCCTAAACTCACTAAAGGTACTTTTTTCATCCTATTTTTAATCTAATTGGCACCCTTTCTCAGGTGATGTGTATGTGATGGGAGTAGAAAGTTAGGGCCTACGACGACCTATATTTCAAGATAGGGCGCCGTAGGTATAATATTATTTTAAAAGAAAAAAACTCTTTTCAAGATATGTACCTATCGAAACATTTCATTTTTTCGATTACATAACAATATTGTACGCCTCAAGATCTCTATATGAAAGGTTGTCCAAATACTAGGTACAAAAACAACAGCAGTTACAATGTCGCATCACAATTTCTTATGGACTTTAAGCAAATCCAATCTTTTGCCATTGAAGCACTTGCAAAAACTCAACATTATCAGATGATTTAGATTTTAGATCAGGAAAGCCAAACTAATATTTAGTGAGCCATGGAAACAAAACGAATGCAAATAAATAAAACATAACTCTGCTAAGCAGAGAGGATGAAGACAGAGTCAAAAGGAAGTGAACCCCGTTTCTTTCTCTTCTTTTTAACCGCGTTGTCTTCTGCTAACGGCCATGCATCCCACCTCTTGTCCCGTAACTATAGCACGGTGAAAGAAGGGGTGTGAATAAAATAGCGCAAGATTTGAGCACGAATAGAGAGTGAAAGCTAAGAGAGTGAGGAAGAGAGACTGAGAGACCTCCGTACACGAAGCCATTCCAAATTTTAAAAGAATGATATTCTTGGGCAGAGTGTAACAATTTCAAATTTTGTGGTGGAATGGCTTTTTTGGCGCCCTATCTTGATATAGAGCTTCTAAAGGCACCCTTTAGCACACTATCTTAGATATAGAATGCCTAAAGCGACCGCTTTCATTTTTTACTCCTCTTTTTAAAAAGTGACTCGAATTTCAGTAGTAAAAACTATAATATGTAGCAGTGAATTGTCACGTTTTGGAGCAACAAGCTCTAACCACTTAGCCATGATTAGAGCTAGGGAGGCGAGGCTGTCTATATATAAAGCTGTGAATTCCCAGGTTGATCTTATTCTTGGACTTCACTTTCCCTTGCTTCATGTATCCCTCCATGGCCGCAGCGAACATTCCAAAACGATGCAGATGAGATATATCATTACTTCCTTATTCCCCACCATGTTCAACAGATTCTTCACCTCTATCTCCCTCCACAACTGCAACATTATATCATTAACTAATCAAACACCATTACACGAGTTTTGTTGATTGATTAATTAATTACGTACCTGATTGCACGTACTGAGATGTCATCCCGCAAAGTGATATGCAAGCATACTTGTTGACGTGGTTAAGCACAGCTTCCAGCATCTTCCCTCCAACGTTGTCCACGTAGTAAACATCTATAGGTGCCTTGTCTTGCCTAATGAAATACTATAATTCATATATTGAAGGTTGAAACCCACCCAAGCAGCCTAGGTAATCAGGCGATGAAACGCCATTGTTGGCATCAATCTTTCTCCGCATGTGGGGGGTCGATAGCACACAGTACTCCGCCACCGTAAAAAATGGATGAAATCCAGTCTCGCCTTTCTCAAATTCACCATCCTTACATGGATCTGATCACCTTTCCAATCCCAAAAGCCGTGATCGCCTGCTCGAGTTCTGGTCAGAGTAGAGGCTCATTCTGCCATCAACAGCCTCATCACATGTCTCTCCCATTCCTGCACTTCAAATTATAGTCACTTCAGCCTCACATCGCCTATTAATTTCCACAGCGAGGATCCCTTCAAGGACTTCTATTTCTAACCTGCCGATACGATGCACAACAAATAACGAGAACAGCAATCCTCTCTCGTTTTCTTTTGTTGCCTTGACAACCTCATGGACCCGTGTGGTTTGGTGGTTAGGTTCTATTAATAAAGCATGTCACGAGTTCATACTTCATTTGCATGCATTAGTATTTAAAATTGGCGCAAGCTTTTTTCTTTCAAACTTTTATAGCCGAATTACTAGCTTTATACTCTCTGCAACTCATGATGATCGAGGCCCAGATATGCCGGTGAATACTGCAAATATGACGAGTCATTCATTTACTTGAAGCCACGATGGGCATTCGTCCCAAATAACCCAAATACAAGCAATTTAATTGATGAAGGTTGTTTGATTGCATACCAGGCTATTGACATATTTGTTCATGAATTAGGCACAGGTTCAGCTATAAAAGCACACTTCACAAGCTTTATTTCCTTAAACATCAATAAAGTCCATTGCTTAACATCCCCATTCTAAATAGGTTTCATAAAGACCCTCCATTGATAAAGGCTCTTATCTTATGTTCCGAATGATGAGTAATGTCAGTTGTGGAATTGTGGGCGTCACCTAAATCTGGCTTGGGGAGGGGGACCTCTGTATCCTGAAGAGGCCCATGTGCCTCAGATATCTTTTCGTCATTAACTGTGGGCCTCGGCCCATCATAAGACTAAAAAATTCAAAATTCATCCATAAAAGTGAAAAACGCTAGAAGGAGGGCTTGAACCTCCGACCTTGTGGTTAACAGCCACACGCTCTAACCAACTGAGCTATTCCAGCAATTGCGGTATGCGTTACTTTATTTTAGTTATAACTACTATTTTAAGGGTTTTAACTATTATTCCGTTAATACGGCTAAAGGATTAAATATTAATAATGTGCGATTTTTATTTAGATATCTTTTACTTCCATTATAACCTTATTATAATTATAATTTAAAAAAAACGCGAGATGATGGGTATTTTTAACTTTTAAGTTATTCATAAATATTTTTAAATTAAAAATATAACCTTTTTAAATATTTGAATTGTGAGTGATATTGTCTGTTTATGTTGATTGACAAAACATGATCTTAAACAAGGGTTGATTTAATGGTATTGTGAGTGATATTGTCATGGTATTTGGGCAAGTAGTGAAAGATGTCCATCTAATCTACACATTGAAATTGAGGACGGATTAAGGGGTGTTACCTCATATGAGTTGAGGAAAAAATTAAATTAAGGGGTGTTATTAGACAAGGGTTGATTTAATGTATTCCTTGTCTTCTAAGGTATATTTAACTATTAATTTTTATAAGGAAAATTAATCTTTTAGACCTCAACTTTTAAATAGGTTGTAACTCAATCCTTAAACTTTGATTAATTATGACTTAATTCTTATAGTTTCAACCATTTTACAATCTAATCATTGATTTTTTATTGTATAGATGATTTATCTTCTAAACCACAGGGACTAAATTATAAAATTGTTATAATTATAAGGGTTGATTTGTAATGAATAAGTGAAAATTCATAAATTAAGTTACACCTTGAGCAAAAGTTGAAGAATAGAAAAAAAGATTAATTTTCATTTTTTTTATTTTCAACGGGTAGACATCTAAATATAAAGGGTGTTAAATGAGATAGGAAAAATCTGAGAAAGAGAGCGTGACGGAAGGGGAAAAGGATCACGTGAGAACGCAGCGAAAGTGAGGACTTGGATCCCACAGCGTGCCCAGCTGTGCGATTCATTTCGTATACATATACATATACGGGTATATATATATCTCCCCTAATACGCGCGCGCGCGACAGAGTCCAAACCAGTTTGTGTGCGCCGATCTTCTCAAATCAATCAACCGTCTTTGCTGTTTGAGCTTCCTCTGGGCCCTCCGCCTCCGTCCTCCCAACGCATATATCATATATTAGGTATTTCTCTGCTCTTTTACCTCTTCCTTGTTTTGTCGTCTCTCTCTTCTTAATCTTACTTTTACCCTCCATGTTCTGTTCTTTTCAATTCCCGCTCTTGATTCTTAAGGACTCCTCCCTCCCGCTTGTTTCCTCTTATTCCACCATGCCTTCATCCTTGCCTTTGTTTTCAAACACAAATCCATCATGCCATCCACCCATTGGTTTATTGATGTTGGGGTGAATAGATCCCCTTTTGCAAACCCCAAGAGATCTTCCCCACCTCAAACCCTCGATTTCTCTTTCGGCAGTGGGCAACCTAAAATTTAGAAATCGTGTTGATTTCTCACATCGGCTGTCACAATCCATGCCCCCGGGCCCCGGTAGTGGACTGGGTGTTTTTGACGTTATTGCTACTTGCACTCCGAATGAGCCGACGAGTGATTATTTATTTAATCTCCTTTGATATTCTACTGTTTTGATTGTTCGTAATCTTCGATTAGCATGCATAATTGTTTATTAGCGTTTTTCTGTGGGGGAAGTGAGGAAGAACCTAATGGGAAGCAGAGCTCCGAATTGGGCGGACCAGTGGGGAGCGGGTGGCTTCGGGAGTGAGGAAGAGAATGAGGAGGTGAAGAAACGAAGCAGCAGCGGCAAGATGGCGGAGGCGAAAGCGAAGGCATCGGCGGGAATGGACAAAGCGAAAGCGGCGGCAGTGGTGGGCGCTGACAAGGCCAAGGAGGCGGCAGTATTGGGAGCCATGAAACTCAAGAGTGGAACCTCGGCTGGTCTGAAATGGGTCAAGAATCAATACCAAAAGAGGACCTCTTCCTCCAAGTGAACCCGTCCCCATTCTCACATCACTCTGATTCCTCCATACCTATAATTCCATCCTCCGTCAACTGTCTTTTGTTCTTTGTGATAGCTTTTACAAGCATTCTGACCTTTCCTTGTGCACTGAAGAATTAGTTTTCCTTTGTACTTGCACATGATCCTACCTTCTCTCATTTTACCTCATTAGTTAATTCTATAGCACTTCGAACGTCATATCTCTTGATTAATCTTCTAATTCAAGTTGCACAAGTGGCGTTTCCCAACTTTACCAGCAGAACTTGACACCCTATACGCAGTTATGTGCCTTGTTTTTCGAATAAAATGAAACGCAAACCGTACTGCGTGTTTCGACTTCATACCATTTATTCGGGTATAATTCCTGTTATAGATTTACGCAACTTTCTCACTAACGGATATGATAAGCAACGACATAGTGTCAAGTGTTCATAGATTAAAATTAAATAAAAGGTAGATCCAGCTTGCATCTAAATGTAATCATTACTCTATTCGTAAAATCTACATTCAATTTGCTACTCTAGTCCTTTAGATGAGCTCCTTATAAAAGAGTTACATGATTCAAGATGCAAGCCATCAAACGAAAGTTAGAAAATGTGTTTTTTAAACATTACGGTTCTTATTAAAGATAATTATAGAATCCAATGTATCCTCTACAATTTGCCGACAGAAAATGCCAGTCAATTCAGAGAAAGCTGCAATATCCATAAATCAAAACAAGGTTAAGCATACAAAAGAATTTACACCTATGCTATAGCTTCTTTCCACTGGTTATTTATTTTCTTTTTGGAAAGACATATTCACATGGATTGCTGCAAGTCATAGTTCAGATCATAGTCCCAAACGTGTTTTCCCCGCTGTAAGTCATATACAGGAATCCATCTTCATCCTTGTTTTCCTCATAAACCGAAGACATTATAGCAGCTGCAACGACAGAAAACAATTAATCAGATTACAAAATACCAACAAAAACACCCACCGCTCAGACAAAATGAACATAGAAAAGTCCCATTTATTACCAGTTGGAGGTAAAATGTTCTTGACAAAAATGAAGATGGCTTTCTCAGGACTCAACTTGATTCTCTTTCGAACTACATACACAAACTGGCCAACAGTCAAATCAGCTGGAACCAGATACCTGCAGAGGAGGGGGAGGGGGTTATATACGATGAATCAAAATGAAATGGGAGTGAAACAAGATAAATAAAAAGGTTAATGTAGTTCATCCTGATCCTAACATCCATAACAGAACATAGAACACTCCTGATTGATTGCCAAGAGAATTCAATGCATTCACAAGAGATAATACTATTTTTTTCATGTTCAAAAAAGGCCGTGGAACATTTGATTGAACTCAATCAAAGATAAATTGTGACGCTCGATTCATTTCTACCAAAGTAGCCATATTAGGAGGAGTAATAACTAGAGGGAAGATCCATTCAGAGCTACAGGCCAATGCAAGGAGGTAACTAGCAAGACCAGATTTGAACATTCTGATTAAAATGTTGAAAGCAAAGCTCCTCGCATTGAATACCATGAGATGACTGTCAACTCCGCGGATGCTTATAAAAACATCAGATCATGCAATAGCCATGTTACGGAGTAAACAAAGGCAGAAACTTACTTTTTCTTATCAATCTCGGGAACATCACTCTTTTCAGCCCTTTCAACAATCACCTAGGCCAACATATCAAACAATTTAATAAGCAATAAGTGAGACTATAATGACAAGCTCAAGCAACTGAAATGAAATCTCACTGGTATTCTATCTGGATACTTTTCTCTAATCCGTGCCGCTTCAGCCTGTCTCCTTTCTGTCACATAATATTTGTATGTTTAATACTGAACAGAAGTTGGACAAACAGAGAGGATGAAAACCTTAATGAAGTCAGAAATGATGTCTATTCCATACAGACAGCTTTTAGAAAGCTTCATATGGATAAAGAAACAATAACATATAAATCAAAACACCAGTAAGCAACAAAATGGTATAGCTCCCATCTTAACAACCAACACCATTCAAAATTAGTTCGGGTATCAACAGAGAGTTGATGTAGATTTCATTGCAGCAACTTATCATTTCTCCCAAAGCTAGATGGAATCGGCACGAGGAAAGCAACCCTGGATTGATTAAAACTTTGACTCTATTTTTTAACCAAAAAAGAAAAAAGAAAGGACAACAACGGGGTTCCAAAGTACAAATTCTCGCAAATGAAATCTCTCACTTTAATAGATATATTTTGAATATTGACAAGACAAAAAACAAATCTTCATATTTCAACAAAACCCAGCAAGGAAATTACAGAGCCCAATGGCTGACACAAAATTCAGATTCCTAGTAGATGAAATCCTATCGAACAAACAAAAAGTTTAACAAAAATTAAAGAAACGGGAACAAAATAAAGATAAAAGCAAACCAAGGGGATGTTCCATCTTGAACGAACTCGTCGTCATGGCAATAGTTCTGCAAGAATAAAAACAGGTAAACACCTAATAACGGAGTTAGGGTTTCCCATCAAGGGAGTGATTGATCAATCAAACAATGGAAGAAAGAGGAAATTAACTTAAAATATAAGGGTGAAACTGTAACGGTCACCAAACGAAAAGAAAAGGAAAAAGAACAGCAACAAGAGAGAAAAAGAGTAGCAGAGGATCTCCAAAATGATCACGTCGAGCGAACGCCCAAAGGAGGGCTTGACTGCAAGTTAAGGAAAGCTTGATAATTTCGTTCCGTCTCGCCTAAGCTGCCTGTGCCGCTGCACGCGCGCGCGCCTGTTTTTAGTTATTGGGCCTGAATCGGTGTGCCTTTTTATTATTGGGCGTCCATTCTCTTACTCTGTTTTTTTTTAAATGGGTATAAATTACAACGGTGGGATCAAACATGTAATCTCCCACTTAAAAGATATTATAACATTAGACTACAAAACCTTGAGTTATTAAAGTAAACAGGACATTATTCATGGAACAAAGCAAACATTAAAATGACTGGTACGTATCATATATTATTAAAGTACAATAGTTGTATATACTTTTTAATAAGTGTATACTTCTTATAATTCTTAATTAAATCATATATTCAAAATTCTTAATAGAAGTTTTTAGAAAAAGAAGTGAACAAAATATGTTGTCATTTAAGTAAATAATTAGGGGTTTTGAGTTTAAGTCCATATTTAGGTATAGAAAGGTAGAATGTAACCGTTTTGATTGAAAAAGCTTTACCCACTTAAACAACAGAGATCATGAGTTTAAGTTCAGATCCATAAGAATGCAGAAAGAGTTACTCTGGTAGTGAAACTCGAAATGCTTAGTTAGTGAAGCAAATGAGTGTGTGCCCAGAACAGGCAGAGAAGAATCAGTGTAGAAGGGACAGTTTTTGAAGTAACTACGTACTTGATGCTAGACTATCAGACACATTACTGTTATCCCTTTTCACATTATTTCGTTTTACGGAAAAATACTATTAAACGCACGTTTGAGCCCTCCAAACGTTGAACCAAACAGATTCATTACCGCTGTATCCTTTTCACATTACTGTTCGAGATACCATCACAACCAATCTCTTGTGTTAAGACTGATTATCAACTTTGAATGTTACGTCACGAGTTTGGGTAGATCATCCCCAATTCTATTTACCTCCGTTATTGTATTCTCTATCTCAACAATTAATCATCCTTATATGAGCATATAATATGCATCACCCCCTCTACCGTCTTCATAGAATTTGAATCCAGGCAAGTAAAGATGTTCAACCACTACGAATAGACAAACGCATCAGCGTTTACTTTAACATGGTTTAATACTAAATCCATCTTTCTGTTATTACCGGTATTTTTTAGAAACTTAACCCTATCTTCCTCCCTGTTCTCACCAAACCTCTTTGTTGTCTGCTCTAATATTATACTTTTGCTCCCCCTAATGGAATGCTCTTATTTATTACAAATCATCCTTTTCTCTTTATACCTCACATGCAGCATCCTTTTCTTCTATGACTGAGGTAGTCATTTCCATTTTTTCTGCAGAAACTAGGCTTTGCAGTTCATTCAGGATGTAAACTTTAAGAACTCGTGTAAGCAAAACTAAGCAACTCAAAGTGGCAAATGCAACAAACTTCTGGTTGGGCAAACAAGAAGCAACGGATGTTTTTCTACGCTGAGAGCAAAAATGTCCAGTTTGATATACTGAGAAGGGTGTGGCGCCGTATAGAGTGCATTTTATAAGCATCACATGATCCATCTAATCAAGGAACTCCATATATAATTGATATAGACGGTGGCTATTCAATCTTGCTACACACATACCAATTATTTTCATATTTTATATTACTGACTCAGGACTGATTCTGGTTTAAGCCAGCATGGTCTCCACTTCTGCACTTATTTATTTGCATTCGTCAAGTTTACTTGAAATGATAACAAGCCGAAAGCTTTTCATGGAGCAGGAAAATTAAGATGCCAAGCATCACGCACAGGTTGGTAATGAGGCCATCCATATCCATTTCCAAAAACCAACAAAACATAAATACAGAAAGCCAAAAGAAATTATGTGAGTGAGCCGTTTTTAGTAGAACTCGTTGACACGCCTGGCTCTTCACCATCATTCTACACTTTTTCCAATAATAGAATGACGGGCAGCGGCTAAGCATGCGGCCAAAATTACATACATGTGTATCGATTGCACAAATGGAGTGAATCACTTGAACTTAGGTTCTTTTTAAGAGCTTAAATTGATGAATTTTTTTATAGTAAGCTTGAAAAGACAGGCTCAGACTCGAGTTAGGCTGTTAATCTGTTTTCCTTTTTAATATTTTGTTAGCTATAATTGTAACCTGTACACATGATTTTGCTCCATGCGGTAATTTACTTATATCCTGTAGTTTTTATTTATATATTTTACTTTTTGAATTACTCTATAAAAATGACACAGCTTTATAAATATTTAGTTTAGGCTATGGATATGTTTGTGCGTGTTTGACAGCAATTTTTGGGGTCTAAATTGCATTTTGGACCCAAAAGTTCTTTAGTTTACAGATTATAACTTTTGGTAATTCCTTTTTTCAAAATACATTTTAAGTAAAAAAACTCCCTTTTAGTAAAATAAATACACTATGAATTTCATGTTTATCCTTGATTCAGCGCCCCTTCCTACTTTATTTTTTGATGATATTGGAGGGGGGGTGGGGTTTGTTAAAACTTGCATTTGTATTATTCACTCCTGGCTTTGGAACTTAACTTACTGGTTTAGACATATATTTGTGATTCTTTAGAGATTTTAATTCTGTGACCACCAGAGAAAAATTTGTGTGGGTTTTCGAGCCGTCCTAAGCCTAATCAATCATGGGCAGTCCTGAGAAAATAACGAATCTTGAGATATCCAATTCCAAGCTTATCATGGACCTAAAGCTCATGGGGGTCGGACTCATGAAGACCGAACCACCCGTTTTAACCTCTTTTAACAGCTCTATCTGAAAACAGCAAGTAGCTTGTGTGCCGCGGGGAGGGGGTGGTTGATCGACCATGGTGATTGATGAGAATTGAGTTACAAAAGCAAAAGGTTGTTTCTGGTTTGTTGCATGTTTAGTTTGGATTTGAATTTCGAGTGTTTGATCCATACTTTCACATTCATGAGGACAAACAGAAACCAACATCCCTCTTCCCCCCCTCCCCGGGACCCATAAATGCAGGCATTAAAAGCTCCAGATTCGTCTGCTGTGAGCCATATCACGATTCCTGTACCTCCTTAAATTAATATTCCAACTTCCTTAGTTGCAAGGTGGTTGGGAATTTAATGCAACTCCTTCAATGCTAGCATCACCTGCCATGTTTCGTGATCTCTTGTGTTGGCCCCTACGTCCTCCTTTAAAGCTCCCTTCCTCCCTCTCTCGTTCTCTCTCTCTCTGTTCTGTACATGAGCTACTCAACCCAATATGTCCACCCCCATACTGTGATTCTTCTCCATTCATATTTCACTGTCATTCCAATGGTATGCGAATTCTCCGTCCCTATTTATTAGCGCTTGTGGTAGAAGGCCCTCTCATGGGTCATGTTCATCTCACCAGGTTGGTGCCTGTGGGTCTGTGATAATCTCAAACAGTGAAAAGATGGCGAAAGAGGAGGGGTCAACAATAGGCCTCACGGGATATTGGTGCGGTTCAATAAGAAAGCAATGCTCTCAACGGTGAGGGGGCTCTGCTTTTTGATTGAGCCGTGCCAATATCACGTGCCACTGCTTTCCCCCCACCTCAACGCCCTCTCTTTTCGTTCTCCGTTTTACTATCTCCTTCTCCTCCTGCAATCCATTTTTTTCTGGTTTTACGCTTTCTGTTTGGTTTCATGTTACAACTTCACTGAGATGTGCATCACCTTTCCGGTGGGAAACCGGTGGATATGAAAGGAACACCGAAGTTCTGTTCAAGTTTGACGTTGAGTGCATCCATCCATGTTAGCTAGGTGCCTTGTGCGGTTCTTCAGCCATTCTCTTCCTCCCTTTCTCTGCACATATTTTTCACACATCTCTTCTTTTTTGCCAACTTCCCCACATTTTACAGTCTATAGACGAACACTTTAATGCATCTACGTGCATAAAAATTGAGCATACCTCTCTCTTTCTCTGTGTATTTGAGTCACGCAACTCTCTTAACCCAACTCATTGAGCATGCACAACCTCTTGAATGCCTGAATTCACTTAAGCCATTTTTAAAACCAGTGATTTTTCATGTTTATATTAAAGTTATAATCAGTTTTAAATATATAATTTTTGTTTATATTTTGGAATAATTTGTTTTGAATTTTGAATGATTCGATAGCTGAAGCCACTTGAACATTCTGTTGTTTGTTGTGGGAGGAAAAAAAAAACTAAATGCTGATGAACTATTTGTATTTTAAGATAAAATATAAAACAAGTTTTTTTCCTACTTGTCGGATTAAGGAGAAACATTATTGAGTACAACCAAATGCTGATTTACATTAACCGGGAGCACAGTTGTAGCAGTGGAAAGGGAAGCCATTTGAACGTGATTTAGTTATTACTACCAGAAGATATATTTTATTGTCTCAGCTGACAATTAATGGATGGGTTGCAGAGTTTCTTTGGGGTTGATCAGTGAAGAGCAAGAAGTGGAAGTTGCCCAAATGTTACTACTCTTGCCCATTAGCCAATACAATAACATGTCCATGTCAATGACAGACCCAATTTTATTTTGTAGAACAGTTGAGGATTCCTCAAACTCATGCCATGTCCATGTCCTCTTATTAATTATTTCTCACTCTATTTGCGACAATAAATATGTACCATAATCTCTACCTACGTCCCTTTTTGTTTCCCATAACGTGGCTTCACCTCACTCGCTGTGTTGTTGTTTCCTTTCATCAGTTCTGTCCTGCATTTTTTAGAGCGCTTAACTCAATCCCCCAAGAACGCGCCAAAAAGGGGATATTACGGCTAATCATTTGATCATTTTGGGCCTCTCTAACCAAACTCAGGTCTTCCACTTCCACGCCTGGATTGGGTTCCATTGGTTTCTTTTAGGATGGTCTGGTCGTTAGGCGTGCATTAATTTTTCAATAGCTTTTAGATTCACTCGTGAGGCTGGCTTTGCCGACCTATTAACATGCCCTAACATAGTACAGGTCCAAATAAATTAGGCACCATTGTATCTCTCCTAATATGGAGAGATTTAAATTGCCATCCCAGGATTTTGGAGAATTATGTTACTGCAGACAAGATTTTATATTTACAACTGAAGGGAGTAATTCAGTATGGTAGCACAGTAAATATAAGAAATTTTAGAAGAGTGACACATAGATACAATATAGAGATCATGAAGATTAACTTTGAAGAGTTTGTAGGCAGACAAACAGAAATGGAGGATTAAGGCAGAAGGAAGGGCAGCTACAGGCAGCCAAAGATTATCTCTATATTTATTAGGAGCTTGATTAGCCTTGCAACTATTAACACACGAAGTGGCCCCTCAAGCATTCAAAGAATGGGTGGTGTGAATGTTGACTAGGTCAATTCCCTCTTCTGGCCGCTACCATGGTCAATCTCTCCTATTAAAATTGCAGAATGTCCATGGGACACCCCCCCCCCTCTCTCTCTCTCTCAAGATGATATTTTAATTTTACCGACAAAAAAAAAGAAGAAAAATCTTGCAGCCGTGATTCATAGGCGTGAGAAGAACTCCAACTTGCTTCCTCCTAGAAAGATGCATTCCACAAGGCCTTCTCACCTTCTCCACATCGCCTGTGAACCTCTTTGATCCTATCTGCAGACCTGCAAATTCCGCTGCAGCTCCAATCAAATGAAGCAACACACGCGTTGCCTGCTTGGGCCTTCCACTCACAATCTGCAAAAGCAACCAACTCAATAATTCAACACTCGGTTCTTCTTTGTATCAAAAAAAAAAAAAACACTCGGTTCTTCTCACAAGAATCCTGAACCCCAAATGAATATTAATGCGATCCCATTATTTAATGATCGCAGAAAAGTGTACATTCGACAAAAATATTCACCTGGAGGAGTGCCACAGCATAGTCTTCGATCATCTATATGCTCCACGTCAACTCCAATAAACCAAGCTCCTAGTGAGACATCCTCATTAGCATACTTGTGAAGAACATGCCTGACACAATCATATGCCCATAAGCTATAAGATGGCAGGAACATAATTTCAAACCCCTTCAGTTCAAAATTTTGATTCCAATTACATTTCCTTCATTTTCACTTCTCACAAGTGTGGTGAAATGGGACATACTGGTTATTTGATATGTATGAGGCCAAGTCTTTTGAAATGGCATACAACTGTCCTGTGGCATGACGGAAGTATTTGTTTCCAGTCTCACCAAATTTCCAATATTCAGGTTCATGGTACCTTACCCCTCTGTGCAACAACAGACCAGCCAGGTAAGAATCAATAAATTGAAAGAACGTCTATACTTCCTCGACTAGCACAAGGAAAATTATTCTCACTTTTGAGAAAGGACGGGGCCAGATTTCATGCAACCAATGTATATCCGAGGTTTTGGACGGTGTCTAACCAGGGTTTCTCCTAGTGTTCCTGAAACAGATTAAAGACAGATCTAGGATAAATATCTCAACAAGCACAAACGATGCATGCATACAATGAAACGTGACCCCATGGTAATCAGAAACGGATCTTATAGATTTATGGAAGTGTGCTTATTTGCTCAGTTGGTGGATATGTTCAATAATATTTAAGCTTGTAAAAGTTG
>JANTPZ010003827.1:0-18621 GCA_025593235.1 Vachellia pachyceras
AAGTTTGCAAGATTATTCGAACAAATCATTATGTTTATGAGTCACAACTTCCAGATTATATGATCCATAATAATTTATTAAAACCTCCATATATAGCTTGATCAATGATTATGAGAACAAGATTATTATTTTAGTGCTGGTATATTTGACTTGATATATTACATCACTTATACATATTAAGCCAACAAAATTCTCCCAGTGAAATTGGCTTTTGGTCAGGAGCCATATATTTTCCATTTTAAAGGTTTGAATGTGCGATGTTTTCTTATTGATCCACCACAATGCACATGGATGGAAAGTTGAGATAAATGTTGGGCAAGATTCTCCTCCTTAAGTATCTGCCAAATCTAGTTACTGACCTAAATGAGAATTACTAATTCTCATATTCCAGCTGAAAATGCTCCAATTAGTATAAATGAAAATGAGACATGCCTGAAGCATGATAAACAATCGGTTCCAAATATTATACTTTGGATAAAGAGGAGAATATAATTAAGATGATTATATTGAGGAGGCTGGCACTCTAGAAAAGGCAAAGACATAACTAGTTATAAAACCTCAAGAGAGGTTCAGGTACTTGAAAAGTAATATTGAAATTTTGATGAGTTATGTCGCAATGAAAAAAATGGAACCAAAAAAATAAATTTGTCGACAACAGTTTTTATAATGCTATTATGTGATCAATTGAGGATCGTATATATGAATTTATCATAAAAGGTTGACAAAATGGTAATTGGCCAATAGAAAAGGAAAAAGGAAACATATGCAATAAAATGTGATTGCATCATTTTAATATGTGAAAATTATGGACCGGTAGTCCAAATGCATGAAATATAAAAGTGTTATGAGACATGTGAACATTTATGTGAAAACAGAGGTTTTCACAATAGTATGATGATTATAATGAGGTATAATGTATATTATTTTGTAGTGGATACAAAATAAATGATATGGCAGAATATATGAAAAATATTGGTCTTTTGAAAATTGTTAAAGACTATGCATATGCCTCAATGAACCGTGAAATGTGTACCAAAATGCTTAAAAGACATGTAATATCAGAAGCTTGCCTAAGAAAGGCATTTAATGTTGTGTGGATTAAAAAATTTGAGTATATATATTAGATTGAAAAATGTGTAGAATAAGTCAACATATCCGAAAGATATGGTAAATGGGTACACTTATTCGATCATCTAGAAGATATGAGCGAGAAATACATTTCGGCATATAATTTGATGAGAATGCATTTTGTGTTTAGATGCAAAGAAGATTCACTATCTGAAAAATCATTGATGACATTCACATTTAAGAAATATGTTTTAATGATAATGAGTGATATTATCATCAAGGAGAGTAAATATAATGCTTATCAGGGGGAGTAAATATCATGTTGTACTCTTTTCCTTAACCAAGGTTTTGTCCCACAGGGTTTTCCTGGTAAGGTTTTTAATGAGGCAGCTTCAATATATATTGTGTACTCTTTTTCCTTCACTAAGTTTTTGTCCCACTGGGTTTTTCCTAGTAAGGTTTTAATGAGGCACAATATTTGTTCATGGACATCCAAGGGGGAGTGTTATAAACATTATCTATGTGGATGTCCATAAACCTTTGATCTTCTATATCTCACACTCATAACCTCCTTCATGAATAGCTTTTAGGACTTTTGTGGTTACATATTATATAATCATCATGATTTATTTATCCTATATGACCCTTGATTAGGCTTGAAAGCCTATATATAAAGCTATGTAATACATGTTGTAGATATCTATGTGAATGAGAATCTCCCTCTTTGTCTCCAATTCCTTCTTGCATCCCTTGTCTATTCATACCTTTTACATCAAATCCCTTTATTTTATAACAATAATATGTAAGTAATAGACTTTTTGTTAGTAATGAGAAGAAAACAATATATGAATGTAGAATGTTCATGTTCATTTGTCATTTGCAAATTTGTAACTTCTTGCTGCTATACAGATGCTGAAGTGTTGGCAATAACGTCAATGAAATTGTCAATTTCTTTGATAGTATTATCGATATTGTTAATTAATGTTTGTGGTATATAAGTTATACTAATGTAACTAATATGGACTTCTGTTGGCAATGAGAAGGAAACAATACTTAAAAGTTGAATGTTAATGTTCATTTGCCATTTACAAATTTGTAAGATGCTAAAATGAAAAAAATGATCTAAGATGTCTTGTGTTAGAGTTGTCAATACGCTATTATTAGTTGTTAACAAACGACAAAACAACAACAACGGTAACGTAGTCTTTTACTAGTTAATCATTAGCCTAATTCACCACAAGAGACTATAAAGATGTGCAAACACCTACATTTGTTATAGTACCTAACATTAGCCAACTTATCATGTAAAGGACAATGTGTCGAAAAGTACTGACAACTCTTTTAAATTGAATGATAATATGTAATTGAAGTTGAAAGGTTACTTTTTTCAATGTAATACCTATGTTGATTTTATGAGTTTTACAACTTGTTACAAATGTTATTAGCATACTGACAAATGTTCGTAGTTTATTAATAACTTTTTGTAAATGATTGACAAGTTTTCTTAAACGATTGATAACCTCTAAACTGATCTAAACTTGTTGCTTTGTTTTGTTTGGTGACAACTATTGATAATGACAACTTACACCATCGTTCTCACAATAAAGATAAGGGAGGAGTTGAAGGCGCTTAGGGGGAACGGCATGTGGGAGAGAGGAAGAGCTACTAGAGAGTGTGCGATTACACGTGTACAATGACTTGGTAGATCCCGACCGACAACAACGATGACCCATACGAGACCAGTTCTAGCTGACCAATAGCATCCTTATCCCAGACGTTGTAGGATCAGTTGTCCCATTCTCAACAAAGGTCGTTCATTCACATCCGCCGTTTATTATTTCTCTTCTTTTTCCATGGAATGATGCAAAATCAACGTGTATGTTTGGAAATCTGTCAGGAAAAAGGAATTTATGGATTTCAAAAAGAATTTATAGAATCGAAGAAGAATTTACGATTTCTAAATGCTTTAACGAGTTTCGAGACTTTTTTAAGGATTTTAATATAATTTTTATCTTGGTTTACGTAGACAGTTGGAAGAAACATTTTCGAAATATAAATAACATGCCAATGCGAAATCTCATTTTCATTGAATATGGTTTGGTTCTGGCAAATGAAGAGACAGGAGGCAGGGTGTCTAAGAGGAGAGACAGAGTTGCCCATGACACTTGGCATCATGTGGCTCATAAGAAAAAATTAACGTTCGTCTGATCCCATGGATGCATTTTTTTCACCCAATGTTTATTTATGGTGCTGAAAGCTATTTTCATAAAGGATAAATAGTCAATTTTGAACCTTTACCTTAATATATATTCAATATTTGTCATTATTAAATTTTGAACCTTTACTTGTATAAATTAATTACTTCTATTTAAACTTCTCGTTTTATTGTGATTGATGATCTTCAATTAAAATATATGAACTTTACATGGCATTGGGAATGAGGGTGGAGACATGAATCTTATAATCAGCTTATGTAACAAAGCGTTGAGGAAAGTTAAAAACATGTTTAACAGTGTTTTCCGTTAAATGAGATAATCTTCTTCATATATTTACCTCGATTTGTGTAAAAGTATTTTTCTTCCGCGTTTCCAAATGAACCCATTAATATGGATTTCCTATATTTTTTTCATTTTACCTTAACTTTTATTTCTAAGATATATGCGAAAAATAATCTGTTACTTTGTGAAGTAATATTTGAAGACTTATCTCTTAAGATTTCAATGGTTCAGCGCGTGAATGGATGATTCCAAAGCCCTCCTATTAGTCCCCCTTTCCATATCACATTTAATCTGTAAGTTGACTTATAAATCAGTATTCTACACGTGTAATTCATATTATATTTGCAGATTAATGTAGTTGTTGTCTTTTATTACATTTTGATTGAAGTTTCTTTTTTATCGCTCTAATTTCAAATCGTTGGTGTTGGTCCCCTAGCTTTATAAGAACTAGGAATAAATTTAAATATATAGACCAAAATTAAAACTAATTAAAAGTATAGAGATTAGATATTAAAGTCATGTTAAATCTTTATGAAATCAATCGAATATTTGAAACTACATTTGCCAAAATAAAAATTCCATGATCAAAGTATAAAACTTGTAAAACTATAAAGATGAATAATGATATTAACCCAAAATTATAACATATACCATCAACAAGACTTGGAAAAATTTGCATTTGAGTTGCCGATTCAGATTAGATAATTTTCTGAGCGAAGTCACCGACCAGAAGACTTTCTTCACTTGTAACTAAATTTTCTAAGCGAAGTCACTGACCAGAAGACTTTCTTCACTTATAAATTGGATTGCTGTTGTCCGCACAGATCACATCATCATCACCTTTGCTCTTAGTTTAATTTGCATTCAGAAAAGCCTTGATAGATATAGCCACTTGTAAGCTTTGTGCAGGTATGATGATCTTCTTCTTCGTTCCTGCTGAGATCCATCAAGTGGTGGCCTGTCTTTCAAAAATTTTACCATGCAAATTTTGCAAGGTTGTTTCTGTCCAGATTTGTTATAGCAACAATCGAAACCCGATTCATCTTGTTTCTGTCCAGTTAATGGCTGCTTCTTCTTCTTCCTCTTCCCAAGTACGTCTGGAAAAGTATGATGTGTTCATCAGCTTTAGAGGTTCAGACACCAGGCATGGATTTCTCAGCCATCTGCAAAAGGAACTGCGCCAAAATGATATTGATGTGTATGTGGATGAGAGGCTGGAGAGAGGAGAAGAAATATCATCAGCACTTGTGCAAGCAATAGAAGCATCAATTATTTCATTGGTCATATTCTCAAAAGACTACGCTTCTTCAACGTGGTGCTTGGAAGAGCTTGTCAAAGTCATAGAATGCAAGGAAACTAATCAACGGATTGTAATACCAGTATTTTACAATGTAGATCCATCAGATGTCAGGCACCAAAGGGACTCTTATGCTGATGCATTTGCCAAACATGAAGAGAAGTTCAAGGATAATTTGGAGAAGCTACGAATCTGGAGAGCTGCTTTGACTAAAGCTGCTAATTTGTCTGGGTATCATTATCCATCAAAAGATTTTCGGTAAGTTATCTTAATTTTTTCCAAAGAGTAATAAAAAATCCACCGAAGTTGTCAAATTATGTGGGCGCGCGCGTGCACATTTATTATTTCTATGTATGCTAATTAATTATAGTTTTTGTTGTTATGTGCTAGAAATGAATCTGAACTTATTGCTGCAATAGTCGACAATATCTTGAAGAAATGGGCAGATAAGCACTCAAGGAAGGCTACTGGCTCTAAACTCGTTGTTGGGATTCATAAGAATTTTGCTGAGGTTGGATCATTAATGAAAATTGAGCCACAGGAAGTTCGATTTCTTGGAATTTGCGGCACTGGAGGAATAGGTAAAACAACCCTTGCTCAAGAAATATTTGACCGTTTTTCCTCTCAATTTGAAAGCTCTTGCTTCCTAGAAAATGTGAGAGCCAAACCAAAAGAGATTGATGGTTTCAAATATTTGCGCCAAGAACTTCATTCTCAACTATTACACCAGAGAAGTCTCCATGTGAATGCTGCAATTGGAAGGCTACAGAAAAAGAAGGTATTAATCGTGCTTGATGATGTGGACAACCCAATGCAACTAAAGGCTGTAGAAGAAATTTGCTTGGGATGGGGCAGCAGAGTTATTATAACAAGCAGAGACAAGCATGTTCTTAAGAGTGTAGGGATCAATGAAGAATATATTCATTAAGTCAAGAAACTGAACTTTGAAGAATCCCTCAAACTCTTTAGCTTGAATGCCTTCAAACAAAATCATCCTAAGATAGGATATGAAGAGCTGTCAAAAAGAACAGTTGCCTATGCTAAAGGTATTCCTTTAGCTTTAGAAGTTTTGGGTCGCCATTTTTCTTGTAGAAGCAACACGTATTGGGAAAGTGAGTTTAGGAAACTCCGTAAGTATCCAAAACAAGACATTCAAAATATATTGAAGGTAAGTTATGGTGGTTTAGATTATGTTGACAAGCAAATATTTTTAGACATTGCATTCTTCTTTGTGGGTGAACAAAAAGATAAAGTTACAAGTGTGCTTGAGGCTTGTGATTTTGAAGCAGTAAGTGGAATTGAAAATCTTGTCAATAAAGCTCTTACAAAATTTCAGATGAAAGAATCATAGAAATGCATGATTTGATGCAAGATATGGGTGAGCAAATAGTTCGTGACGAATTTCCCGAACATCCTAAAAAGCGCAGTCGCTTAAACGACTCCAAAGAAGTGTTTGATGTGTTAAAAAGTAGTATGGTAAGAGAAAGATACGTTAAATTTTCATTTTATGTTTCCAACCATTTTCCATTTTAGAAGCTTTGATGATATTTTGATTTTGTTTTCATGTCAGGGAACCAAGAAAATTCAAGGTATCACAATGGACGTAACTCAAATTAAAGAGGTGCGATTGAGAGTTGACGCCTTCAAAAAATGACAAAGTTAAGAATCATCAAATTCTATTCTAGTTATGGATGTCATATGGTGTCTCATATAAAGCTTCTTCATGATCTAGAGTCTTTTCCTAACAATTTAAGGTATTTTCATTGGGATGTATATCCTTTGGAATCTCTTCCATTAGGCTTTTGCCCGGAGAACCTTGTTGAACTACACATGGAGTGCAACAATATGAAAGAGCTTTGGGATGGAGTGCAGGTACTTCTTAATATGTTTAAGTACATTTTATTTATCTTCGATCTAATTAAATTAGGTGGGCTTCAATGTAATGTTTATCATTTCATTATCATAGGTTCTTCCAAATTTAGAGAAAATAAATCTGAGTGGATCCCAACAATTGTTGGAATTGCCTGATTTCTCTCTGACACGCAAGCTTGAGACAGTATACCTAGATTTTTGTGAAAATCTGCTTACTGTACCTCCATCTATTTTATCTCACATGCTTGTTAATTTGGATGTGTCATATTGCTCCAAATTGGAGATTCTTGAAAGTGAGGCACATTTAAAATCTCTCTATGATCTTAGAGTTGATGGCTGTGGTAGCCTCAAGAAATTTCGTTTGTCAATGGAAAAAGTGGAGCGATTAGATTTATTGAGTAGTAAAATTGAAGTATTGCATTTGCCAATAATTGGGCAGTTTACAGAACTTAGAGAGCTTTGTCTCAATGGTTCAAGATTGAGTAGTCTTCCAATAAACGAGCTATGTTGCCTTGCAAATCTTGAGAGGTTTCGACTAGATAATTTCCATCAAGTGATTCACAAAACGGAGCTAGAGATCCTATTCACTGAGTGGCATTGTTTAAGATGTTTATACTTAAACAACTGTATCCAAATGTTAGAAATCCCTGAGAATATCAGTACCTTGACAGAATTAGAAACATTGTCATTATTAGGATCTGGTGTGGAGATATTGCCAGCTTGCATCCAGCATCTTTCAAACCTACGGGTGATTTCCTTGAAAAATTGTAGGAGGCTTAGGTATATACTTGGACTTCCTCGCATCCTTGAAAAGTTAGAAGCCACAGATTGTACATCGCTGGAGACTATATTCTGCTTGTCACAATTTCAACAGCAATTATTGGATCGTGGATGTTGGTTAGACTTCAGAAACTGTGCACAATTGGATGAGCCTTCACTTGTCTTTGTTGAAAAATTGATTCAGTGCTCGATTATTTCAGCTGCTAAAATGGATGAGTCCTATATTGCTTGTTACTCAGGAAGTAGAATTCCAAATTGGATGAGATATAAACAGATGGCAGTAGTGGCTTCATCAAATAATACTATAGAATTTACATCTAGTGATGAACAATCACTTGTAGGTATGGTGTTTTGCTGTGTTATTCCGCCTGCCACCCCAATGGATATGACCATTTTGTGTAATTGCTCTGATGATAACACCCTCAAATTCAAGTCCCAATATATTCGTGATTATCCTCCGGGGGAATACAGTTCGGATAATGTTTGTATATGGTATCACAATTTTATCCCAAAAGATGTCCGAGTAAGTTATCATGGGAGGATTTCATGTGAATTCTCTGCTACATATTGGGTTGATAATGGTGTGTTTATTGCTTCTCATCTGTTCATTAAAGCATGTGGAGTGTCCCCAGTATATGCCTCAGATAGTGACTTCATGTTGGGTAAGAAAAGAAAGAGGGTTGCTTATGTTGATGACCTTGTGTCCATGAGGAAACAAAAGCACCGCAGAGAAATAATATTTCTCTGATCATCTTTATGGTACCTCCTGCTTTTTTCACTTATTATAAGCTCAACTGTAATGCATAATAACTGCATCCACTTTTCTGTTATACACAGATTTATGGATTGATCTTTTACTCTCACATCACATGTACTACAATGAATTAAAAAAACCATAGTGAATAGAGCAGTTAGTTTGGAATATGACTCCTGTGCAAAAATTTCACTGATATATCTATAAATGTCCAACTCTTGGCATATATGTGACAGTAACTAATTTATTTTTAGCTTGTTGCATTCCGTAGCCTTTGCTGATTACTTATCTTCACCGTTCCCATTCGTTGAATATCATTTTTAGGCTGCTAAACTTGAAGTCATCGTTATACAGTGTAATAATTTATTCTAGTCTACTGTAATAGCACCATTTCCTTTCTGGAAATTAAGTATTTTTGGTTTTCTCCATAACTAGCCAATTTCTATGGTTCATGCACATTTTTGCTCTGCACCTGACTAGTGTTAATGAATTCAAACAGATATGTAGCTTACATTTTATATAATATTGGATTTGGTAGGCCAATCCAATAATGAACAAAAGCATGTCAAGCCTCTTTTCCAGATAAATTTGTTTTTGGCATGTTTCCGTAGATCCTTTCATATATAACAATGAGTGATTGTGTATGATTATACTTCATTTGTAAATAATATTATAAAAGAGTAGAATCTAAAGCTGGTTATGATGTTGTAACAGATAAACTCAGACTTTAGAAGCAGCATTTACCATGAATTTCTGAGATATGATTCAAGTATTCCAGGCCTTGTCCTCCGAGGCTACTCAAATTTTAATTTCAGATTAAATGCTGTACTTTCTTTTCCCTCCATATTTCATTTCTTTGGCTTCATCCCCTTATTGTATTTTGAATCTATGAAAATCGTGAATATATATGGTTTAAAGCTTGTTAATTGCATCATATAGTTCTTCGTGATTCTTATTGAGCTGCTAGCTTCTGCTCACTATTAATTGTAAGTATGAAGTTGAAGCTTATTTCATGGTTTTTACTGCACAAAAGTGGTAGGACCTCCTGAGTGCAAGCAGCAGCAAGGTCTGGGTTTGCACGTTGCAGACATGATAGGTTTGGTGTCAATGAAGTAAATACTGTGGAAAGTTCTAGTCTACTTCTGTCAAACACTTAAAATGGAAGATTTTTACTGTGTGGTCTCTTTTTTTAAGTTGTTTTGGCGTCTGAATCCTCATCGTTCTTCTCACTTCTCATTAAGGAGTATTCATGTGTTGTTATTGGTATTTAACCTTCCTTTTTCACATGGATGATATATTCAACCTTGCATTCTATTCGTGTGGAATTTTTTTTTAAATGAGTGTTTATTTTAATTGAAATACACACACACACACACATTGTTAGACAAGTTCAATCTACGCTTTCAATTATTTTTTTAAGAAGGTTGATTCAATTAAAAAATTATAATTATTATTCCCCTGGTATATTAAGATCTATATCAAACTTAATTATATCCAATCAATCTACCCATCCCATATACAAATTAAATTTACATGGGAGTAAGCATACAATATTTGAAAAGTTATCAGTTTTAGAGTTTTATTTTTATCAGTTTTAGAGGTTTATGTGTTAGAGATGAGTTTCTTAGCCAGCTGACAAAGCAGTTACGACAAGATAAGATAGATGTGTATGTCAATGAAAAGTTAGAAAGAGAAGGGGAAAAAAAATCATTTGCGCTTCTCGAAGCAATTGAAAGATCAATTCTTGTGTTGGTGATAATCTCAAAAGACTACGCTTCTTCAAGGTGGTGCTTAGAAGAGCTGGAGAAAATCATGGAATGCAAGCGAGTCAATGATCAGATTGTAATTTCAGTTTTCTATAATTGTAGACCCAACACACGTTAGCCATCAAGAAGGACCTTATTATGCAGATCCATTTGCTCAACATGAACAAACCTTCAAAGATGATCACTTGTTGCAAGTTTGGAGATCTGTCTTAGAAGAAACTACATATTTGTCTGGTTATCGTTCCTCAAAATTTCAGTAAATTATTTTCTCTCTGTTTAGTCAATATGTCTTGTCAAAGTTTATCAATTATATGTTTTCCCATTAAAATTTAAAAATAATTATATCCATGAATGTATTGTTTTTAAAAGCTGTGGTTTTCTTAAGAAAAGTAATTTCTTCCTTTTGACATGCCAAAAATAAATTTGATCTTATTGATGAAATAATCAAAGGGGTATCAAAAAAGCTAGAAGATAAAGACGTGATTGAGCCAAAGAGCCTGATGGTTGGATTTGAGGAAAATTTGGCTACCATTGAATCATTTATGAAAGTTAACTTGCATGAAGTTGGAATTATTGGAATTTGAGGAAGGGAGGGATAGGTAAAACGACATTAGCTCGGGCTGTATTTGACAATTTTTGCATCCAACTTGATAGTTCTTACTTTGTATCAAATGTGAGAGAAGAATAAAAAAAAAGATTGGATTGCCTTGTTTACTTGAAAAAAAATTATCTCTGTACTACTAAATGGTGAAAATCCCTCAATGAATGGAAGATCCAACACCCAAAGGAGGTTACGGCGAACAAGAGTTCTTTTAGTGCTTGATGATGTAGACACCTGCAGCCAATTAAAGTATCTTATTGTAGTAAAGTCATCATTACAAATAGAGACAGACATGTTGTTACTGGAGGAGTTCATGTAGTACCTGAGGTGGAAGAATTTATCATGAAAGAATCTCTTAAAATTTTTTAGTTGGCATGCTTTTGAGCAAGGTAAACCAAAAAGGGGATCTGAAAAGAAGTTGTAAAACTATGGAGTCTCCACCATTGGGTTTTTGTGCAGAAAAACCTGTTGAAATCCATGTGCCTTTTGGCAATGCTGTAAAACCATGGGATGGTGTTCAGGTAACTATACACACACACACACACACAGTCTAATTAAACTATGAGGGCTTTTTGTTCAGTAAATTTCTCGTTTTATTGTTACAGCATCTTATGAATCCAAAGATACTAGATCTCATCTTTTCCAAAGAGTGAAAGGAGTTGCCTGATTTCTCCAGGGCAAAAAAACCTTGGAAAAGTGGACCTCCGATTTTGTGAGAAATTACGTAGAATTCATCCATCTATCTTCTTTCTACCTAAACTTGTTTCTATGAATCTAAAGGGATGTTACAAACTAGGGAATCTTCACGGGGAGAATCATTTGGAATCTCTCAAGCAGCTCGTGCAGGCTGGCTGGCTGCATTGGTCTCAAGGAATTTTTTTTGTCGTAAGAAGAAATGACAAGTTTATATTTAGTTGAAACTAGCATAGAAACATTGAAGCTGCCAATTGGATGGTTCAACGAACTTGTGGATTTGTAACAATTTTAACCTCTACAATTGAAAATACTCAAAATAGTAACGGTTCCAAAAAGATATGCAAAACCCATTGTGGCAAGCGGTTTAACAATTGTTTTATAGAACCAATAATCATATGATCGAAACCGCTACTGATTTTGCAGTGTTTCTTGTTAACCATTGCAAAAAAAAAAAGCACTACTAATGGAAAACCAATACCAATAGAAAAGGCATTCAGAATTTTGTGTTGTGATTTTTGTCACGGTTTAAAACCGCTACTAAAATATAATATTTTGAAAACAAACAAGATATAGTAGCGGTTTAAAACCGTTAATAATTTTTAAATAAAAAATAAATTTTCTCTGCAATAAATTAAAAAACTTTAACATATTAACCATTATAATGTCGAATAAGAAAACTGGGGCATGACAACGCTTCTTCGACATGACACTTTTGAAATCCAAAAGTGAGGAAATGAGAGGGTGATGTGTTATATAACCATTTGTTTGGTAGTAAATTTGCTAGAACTGCTACTAATTAGTAGCTAATATTCCAAAATCACTACTTCAAATACTGCAAAACCCTGTCATCATCTCGAAAAATGAATATTTTAGTAGCGGTTTGTTGGAACCGCTACAAAATTTGTGAAAGTACACGACCTTTCAAGTATGCAACAGCTTTACCGTCAAAAACCGCTGCAAAATATAGCAAATTTTGTAATTGTTCTGGAACCGCTAGAAATTTAGAGACTATTCATTTTTTTTGCTGTGGTTTTTCTACTTCATAACAGCTACAAAATTGCACTACTATTTTGGCACATTCTTCCCACCAAAGGGCTCCAACTTGGCACCAAATCTGTAGCGGTTTATAATCGCTACTAGTATGTGTCACGCTTGAGCTCCCTTAGTGCTTGTTTGGGAATACAATTTGCCAAACGGTACATACATTCTAATATAAAACCATCTCAAAATCTATAAAAATATTTTTTAATTCATTAAAAACATCTCGAAATCTATAAAACCATCTTGAAATCAACAAAATATTTTGGAATCTGTAAACCCCTTTCTCTCCCAACGAACTTCCCATACACACCCAAGTGTGCTATAATTTGGTAGCGGTTTGACTAAAACCCGTTACTAACTACTAATTTAGTTGCATTACGTGAACCGCTGCAAATGAACCGTTACACATGCCTGCCACCATTTTTTGTAGCGGAAGAGCTATATCTGGGTTGGCCTCTCACGAGAATTCAAATAAATGAGTTAAGTTGCCTTACTTCTCTTAAAATATTCTCTCTTTCAGAGTTTGGCCAAGGAATTCACAAATCAAAATTACCGATCCTGTTTGATGCTTGGCGTTCTTTAGAAGTATTGTGCTCGGAAAAATGTGTGGTTTCTGAGATGCCTGAGAATATCAGTTCCATCCAATCGTTGAAGATTCTATCAATACGGAGCAGCAGCGTGGAGAGTTTGCCTAATAGCATCAAGCATCTTTCAGAGCTGAAACAAACTGATTTAGGTTAATGCTATAGCCTTAGGTCCATACCAGAACTCCCAACTTCCATTACTCACTGTTATGGAGACGAATGCACATCATTGGAGGACATCGATTTCACAGTGGTGCGAGCAATACATAACTAGTCTTGTTGTGAGGTAAAAGTATGTTACCCAGGAAGCACAATTCCAAAGGGCTTCAAATATTCTCAGACAGCAGAGAGTTCCATTATTACTATAGAGCTGGCACCACCTTCTTCTTCTGACCACCTGTTGGGTTTTGCTTCTTCTTGTATTCTTTCTCCATTGGACTTGCACCTTTCAGAAGACTCATTAATTTACAGAAGATTCCAGTTTGAAGATGAAGAGATCCATTACAAGGATGAAATGGAATTCCCTAGGCTCAATAGAATATTATATATAGATAATTTTTTATATGGTATGATCTAATGGAACGCATAATAAAGGGAAGCCAAAGAAAGCGTATGATGGCGGCACCAGTACTTACAAGTTTGCGTGTGAATTCTTCATCAGAGAAATCATTCGTTGTCCTGTGAAGGGATATGATGAGTTTATAAAGGGGTATGGAATTTGGCCAATATATGCATCAGACTTGCAAGACGAAATAGTTCAACAAATGGAATTAAAGCTGGAGATGAAATGAGCGTTACAAGCAATACTATAGCCCCAAAGCAAGTGTTTGGTACTGCTTCAAATACCAAAAGTGGCCCAACATGAGCCAGCAACACGTGCCTTCGTTAGGAGATGCAACTTGAGCAGCATCCCCGCTTTTTAGAACCAAGAGCAGCCGAAATGAGCCCTCAGCCACAAAAGGATAACAAAAAAAAGAAAAACTCTTGAGAATGCAGTTCAAATCATTTTTTATGGGTAATTTCCTGCCCTAAACCATTATTTTGAATAATATTTATTCATCATTTTGAATAGGCTGAATACTCTCCTACAGTATATACTATCTAATCGTATTAGTATGCTTTGACCTTCTGTTGCTTTACCCAAATCAGATATTTCTCCATTTGCACATATCTCCAATCTAAGCAGGATGGATTAATATGCTGTAATCCCCTGCTCTCCAAATTCTATTTTCTTACAAAGTACTTGACCGTTGTGGCTCATCTAGTAGTGAATATTGTGTATACATGTTATAGAGATAGATATTTTGATTAATAATCTATCCAAAAATCTAGTCTAAATTATACCACAATGGTATCATGTGATCCATATAGTCAATCCTATCTAATGAGATAAGGCTTCATTTTTGTTGTATGGATTGTATCCATGGAGGTTTATAATGTAGTTAAACTTAGTGATGGTTTGAATTGAATATGATGCAACTACCATCTTAAGCTTGTCACAAATTGAAGGTAAATGCTGCACTTTCTTTTCTCTCCATATCTCATTTCTTCGGCTTCAGCCCTTTATTTAATATATTAAAATCGTGAATATATATGTGGGAGAAAGTACATTATAGTTTAAAGCTTGTTAATTACATCATATAGTTCTTACTTACTCTTATTGCACTGTTAGCTTCTGCTCACTATCAATTCTGGTGTGCAGTTGAACTTATAGACTATTGTCTGAATCTAAAAGTCTGATGCAAAGAATTCGAATTATGAGTGCGACGGAAGCCAAAAGTACCTACTCTTGAGTATATTTAATTTCATGAATTTGTTTTTGCATTTATTTTCTTAAACCGCCGTATATTATAAATTAGCCTCAAGTAACTCGAGAGTCTAAGATGAGCCATATTAATGATAGTTCAACTATAGATTTTATTGTATAAGTTTTTAGGCATATGATTATTGATTTTCTTTTTTCCATTTCAACTTGTTATGTGCAGGCTTTCCTAGAAGTTACAACTTAATGGTTCTCATGAGAATGAGAGCTTGACAGAAGAACGATGTCAGAAATGCTTCTTTCAACCCAAAACTTGCTTCTTTCCCATAGATATTTCTTGTGAAGAGCATTTAACTAAAACGAGGCTTGTTACTTAGTCCTTGCTCTTTCCTACAAATATTGGGGACAGCATCGTCAAGTCTATTTCCTGTATCTTAGAGCACAAGAATGTGTTCATTTTATTCCAATGATGATTCAATGAAGTCTGTGTTTTTGAAAAATGGAATGTACATTTATTTTTTGTATCCTTAATGACTAATGAAGCAAGTCACTTTCCTTTGTTCAACCAAACACAGCAGCAGCAGCAGCAAAGACTTATCCCACTAGGTGGAGTCAGCTACATAGATTAAATGACTTCATTGTATTTGGTTACCAAACACAATGTAAATTATTACTTATTCAGTGCAACGTCTAAAAAATTAAACCAGTTACATAAAAGGATATTGGTGCCTAGTAAAACTCCAATATAGGAGGGAAGACAAGAAGGAAGAATTTCTTGTTCCTTGGAATAAAACAAAATTGGCTTTGATGATTCATTCCGTTCATGGAACTTACCAACTACCTCCGCTGGCTTTTTATTTAATTTAATTTTATAATTGTGATTGATTCTATTCTCAACTTAATGCCACTGCTTGTTTAGTTCTCCAACTCCATCCATTATTTTCTATATGTTTACTTCTATCTTGACTCAGTTTTAGCTGCTTCATTTTTATTTTCTGCTGTCAATGAAGACCGAAATTTCCATGCCTCTCGAGCGATTAGAGTCCCAATCACAGGAAATATTCATAACACTATTAGTCTTGCTACTGTCCAGTATGGCTTCTTCTTCCTCCTCCCAAATTCCTGCCACAAAGTATGATGTTTTATCAGTTTTAGAGGATCACATATCATATCCGGTTTTCTCAGCAACTTGATGAAAGAGTTGCTAAAAATCATATTGATGTGTATGTGGATAAGAGGCCGGAGAGAGGAGAAGAAGTATCCTCAGCACTTGTGGATGCAATAGAAGCATCAATTATTTCATTGGTGATATTCTCAAAAGGCTATGCTTCTTCAAAGTGGTGCTTGGAACAGCTTGTCAAAGTCATGGAATGCAAGGAAACCAAAAAGCAGATAGTAATGCCAGTATTTTACAATATAGATCCATCCGATGTTAGGCATTAAAAAGGCACTTACGCAGATGCATTTGCCAAACATGAACAGAAGTTCAAGGATAATATGGAGAAGCTACAAATTTGGAGATCTGTCTTGAACAAAAGTGCAAACTTATCTGACCGCCATTCATCACATTTTCAGCAAGTTTCATATTTTTTTGTTCAATATATCATTTTTATTTTTTATATCTTTTTATCTTTGTCATGTGCTGTTGTTAATTTCTTTTTTTTTCCCTTCATTATTATATGCCAGAAACGAATGTAATCTCGTTGATGAAATAGTCAAAGATATCCTTGATAAGTTAGAAGATAAGGTCTCAATGGAGACAAAGCATCTAGTTGGACTTGATGATAATTTTGCTAGTGTTGAATCATTCATGGAAATTGAGTCCTCAGAAGTTCGAATTATTGGAATTTGGGGGATGGGAAGCATAGGCAAAACAACTCTTGCTCGTGCTGTGTTTGAAAAAAAATTTTCCCAAGATGAAAGTTCTTACTTTGTGGAAAACGTGAGAGAAGAATCAACAAATATTAGTATGTTGAGTCATTTGCTTGAAAAAATTCTTTCTATACTACTGATTGAAGAAAATCTCACAATGAAAAGAGGAGCCAACATGTTCACTAAGAGAAGGCTACAACGCATGAGAGTTCTTCTAGCGCTTGATGATATGGACGCCGCCAACCAATTACAGTTTCTAATTGCAGAAAATATTTGCTCGGGATCAAGTAGCAGAGTCATCATATCAAGAAGAGATAGGCATGCTGTTAAAAGTGGCAGAGTTCATGAATTGCATGAGGTCAAAGAATTAAACAATAAAGAATCACTTAAACTTTTCTGCTTGCATGCTTTCAAGGAGGACCATCCTAAAATGAGATATGAAAAGTTATCAGCACAAGCAGTTAAATATGCTAGAGGGCTTCCCTCAGTGTCAAAAGTTTTGGGTTCAGCTGATGCTCTTGCTGTAGAAGCTGCTTCCCTCACTGTTGACTTGCAACTGGTGCAGTCGCGGTCCGAACGCATTGCAGAGTTAGTGCTAGTGGATATTCTTGCAGCAGGATAGTTTTGGTAGATGGTATCCCTTATTTATCAAAAAAAAGAAAGTTTTGGTTTCATATTTGAATTCCAGAGATATTAATATACGGGAAAGTGCTATGAGAAAATTCCAGAAATATCCTAGCGTGGAAATTCAAACTATTTTGAAGGTGAGTTACGATGCTCTAAATGAAATAGAAAAATGCATATTTTTAGACATTGCATTCTTCCTCAGAGGACAAAAAAAATATGATATTACTAGGGTGCTAGATGCTTGTGGTTTTTACGCACATTGTGGAATGCAAAATCTTGTTGATAAATCTCTCATAAATAATTCAAAAGACAGCATAATAGAGATTTATGATTTACTATAAGAAATGGATGAAGAAATAGTTCGTGAAGAATCTGGAAACCATCCTAGATGTCGAAGCCGATTAAACAACGCTGAGGAAATTCTTGATGTACTAGAAAATAGCACAGCGAGAACATTCATTAACTTCTTTTTCTACTCATTATTTTACTGAAAAATCTTTAAACTCCATCCTTCAATATGATGTGAATTTTTTTCTTTTTCTTTTTTTTTTTTTTTGGGTTAGGGAACTGGTGAAATTGAGGCCATTATGTTGAATGAAGGCAAAAAGTGCTTGAATGCAGACACTTTCAAAATGATGACAACTCTAAGATTACTACATATCAATTGTGAACTGTCTCTTCCTATGGATTTGAAGCTACCTTCTAAGAAATTAGTCACATTAATTGGAATCAATATCCTTTGGAGTCTCTGCCTTTGGGTTTTTATGTGGAGAAACTGGTTGAAATCCATATGGAAGATAGCAGAGTTAAAAAAACTATGGGATGGTGTACAGGTAAATTACACACATATTTATGGTTCAGTTTTTCTATCCAGATGATTGAATAATTATGAGGGCTAGCATCTTCAGTAATTTTTTTTTTCTTTTAATTATCACAGGATCTTACGAGTTTAAGGATCTTAAATGTCAGCTCCAAAGAGCTGGAGGGGTTACATGATTTATCAAGGGCGCCTAATCTTGAAATAGTGAGCATCAAAAATTGTTTAGTGTTAGTCCCTCTGTCTTATCTCTCCCTAAACTTGTTTCTTTGGATCTAAGTTTTTGCCGTCAACTAAAGAGCATTCACAGCAAGAATCGTTCAAAATCTCTCAAGCATCTCGAGCTGATAGGCTGCTATGGTCTCGAGGAATTTTTGGGTCGTCATCAGAACTGAGAATTTGAACTTAAACAGTACAAGAATCGAAACATTGATCTTGCCCAGTGGAGGTTTCAATAAACTTGAAGAGCTGGATATCAGTGGGTTGCTCAGGAGCTTTCAAATAAATGAGCGTTGCTTGACATCACTTTAGAAACTTTCTTTTCATGGCATGAAAGAAGGAAATAACGAAAGGGGACTACACGTCT
>JANTPZ010003828.1:0-26935 GCA_025593235.1 Vachellia pachyceras
TGCAAATTCCATTTACTAAGTAATCAAGGACGGTTTTTTCTCTCTCTCATTAAACTGATCAACGACAATAATTTTGTTGCTAATTTTCTGTTTTTTTTTTTGTGCTTAAATGCTGTGATTAGCGATCGACTGAATAAAGTAATTAATAAATATTTTTTCCCCATCATAGAGTCATGTTACGTGAATAGATTGAGAGAATCAAAAGGAAACGAAAGTAGCTCAATCAAAATCTGGAGCGGTGTGGTGGGACCCACGTCCATCAATTTTGCATTATTAGGTCTTAGATCTAACTGACCCCACCCCATGGCATGCCTCATGTTCTGTTTTCTCACAAATAATAATAATAATAATAATAATAATAATAATAATAATAATAATAAACCATCTGTTTCACTTTTTACCCCGAATCTACTGTTTGTCCTTGCAGAGTTGCAGTACGTAAAATTAATGTTATGAAAATGTTACACCTAACGGGATAAATATGTAAAAACACTCACAATTACCCTAAGTGTGTCAAACATTTGGAAGGTGGAGAACTACATATAAACTTTGAAAATAAAGAGTAAGGATGCAACGATAGTCAAAGTAATAACCGTCATGTTTGTTACCCCTATATGACCAGTGGTATCTCATGAGCCAGTCAAGCAATACAGGCATATTTCACAACAACTATTTCGGATTCAAAATTAGATCGTTAAATACTGAATCCCAACATTTAGTAACTCCTTTCAAAATATACTCTTAAGAAAAGAAAATCCTTTTTTATAGAATAAATGTACTATCAATCTAATGTTTATCCAAATATAAATGTATTATACCAAAATGTTTTCTAAACAAAATGCATTCTCTCAATGATTTTTCAAAATGCATTCTGATCTGACAGAATATATATGTGTTTGGGAATTCCGTTGGGAGAAAAGAGTTTACAGATTTCAAGGTATTTTACAGATTTAAATATGATTTTATGGATTTCGAGATGGTTTTTATGAATTTCGAGATGGTTCTTATAAATTTCGAGATCGTTTTATCTTGACTTAAGTGTGCCTTTGGGGAAACGGTGTTCCCAAACGAACACAGATAAGTTGGCACATATAATGCCTTCTCCGTATGCTTGTCAAATCTCAAAATCCCAATTTGAGTGGATAATCGATCTTAGGGTCTGAATCTCTTTGTTGTTTCAGCGGATATATGCCCGACCACAATAAATTAGTAGTAAGTGAAGGGCTTCTAAAGATTGAATGTGAAGTTTAATCAATATTATCTATCTTCATCAATTGGCAAACCTGTAGGCTCCTAATAATGACACCATGGATTTCCTCAGCAAGTGTACCCTAACTTCTGCTGAAATCCGCATGCATATCCACCAATGGATGCCATTGAATTTCCGCATAATTTGGTATCTGAAAAATCCCATGGTGTTTACCCCTTTCATGTATAAATCCATACTAAGAGTATATTTGGATCTATCAGTTACAAAATTTAGGTTTTGTTTGAGTGTAAAATTTTTCAGAAAAAGCTATTTTGAATATAAAACTTCAGCTTGAAACCTAGGTTTTGAAAAAACTATTTTCTTATCAAATCGCAACATCTCTCCTAATAAATTTTATCTTTATTTCTTTTTTCTCTTTGCTGCTTAGTTTTTACCTTGAACTCCGTAAAAGCAAATAACTTCCCAAATACAATCACATTTCAAAACCTAGGCTTTGTCTTGAAATCCGTAAAAGATATTCTCCCAAAATCTATTATCCAAAATTTAAGTTTTGCATCAAATTTTATAAAAGCTATTCTCAAACGAACTCTAAGAAGCAAGAAAATGTAGGAGAAAAAGACGTGCAGACAGAATAAGCATGCATTATAAATTCTTTAAATTAGGAAAAATGCACACACACATACACGCATATCATATTATATGAGCCACCAAATGTTAATGTATATAATCAGCATCAAGACATCAAAACAATTACGAGAATATAAGGTGGTATAACATGCCAACCACTAAGCATCTTACGAACAAAATATATTATTTTGCTTACAAATATAATTTCAACTTTATACAGACGGCGTTTAATTATTAATATACTTTAAAGTGGTAATAAGATCATGTGTAAGGTCGAAAAAGACGTGAGAATAAGAAAACATAATTGTCTGATGATAACAATAATAAAAATAACAACAATAATATTATTATCGTTTGACTAAAAATTTTTAGAAGTTATAAATGATAGCTACGTTTTGTAGTTGAGAATTGAGACGCAGTTGTTTGCATGCTTCCTTGTACAGTTTATCTTTCTATTATTTACATAGAAATTTATTTTTAATGATATTTTATATTTAATTTCATGTGTAAGTAAAGGATTATTTTGGTAGTACGTTCTCGTAGCCTGACGTAATCAGTGTATTGTTACAATTATTAAGGAAAAGTTATTGCAATTTTATTATTGTTATTTTTAAAATTAGATGAGTAATTAACTTGGTATCAAATATTAAATATATACTTCATTACTACTATAATGTGTATATATACACATATACTTCCTCAGTCCTTATTTCACAGAAACAAACGAGAAAACAAAATATATGTAATAAGTAAAACAAAATAGCTTTCCCCAGTTTTGCCCTCCATTTCATGTCACACTATTTTTTTTTTTTCAAAGTTTCGGTAATTTGGATCTTAGTGACTCATTAGGGTATGTATGCTTTTAGACCCAGAGATCATTACAGACACACATTAATAAGATCATCCCATCAGCAATGAGATTTTAAGCTTATGCACTTTATATTATTTTAAATTAACTACCTATATTTAATACCCTCCATCTAGAGTATTATTAGAAACAAATAATAATTATACCTCAAAACTTGGAGCATAACATATAATTTGGGATAAAATGAAAATGCGAATCAGGAAAAATAAATAAATGGGGGGATGGAGAAAGTATTTAGCCTTGATTCACATATTTGGAACATTTCATTTACAAATTTAGGTCAACGTACAATTAGAACTTTATTACCTTTATATTCTTTCTCAATACTTTTCTCTATACTCAATGGATAACGTGGATTGAATTGAAATATAGAGACAGGTAAAAAAATTTAAGAAATATAAGAGAGATTAGCCTATAATTTAAATAAAAAATATAATAAGGAAAAATTTCCTCAGAGTGTTGTTATATATGACCGATTTTAAGTTTATGAGAACTGGTTTATGTTCTTTTTTTTTTAAACATGGTTTTATGTTTCCCATAATCGCATATATGATTATTGTAAAGATGGTATCGAGAAATTTTATTTTCGTACTGTTTAAAAAAGGTTTTGTAAAATAATATCGACGTATTCTGTAAAAAAATAATAATCTAGACGTAAATATTATATATGTTGGAAAAAAGACATAAATATATTATAGATGAGATATTTTGGTTTCAACGGTGTTTGGGGTTTGAAGATCATTTTCATTGGACAAGTCAACAACCCTCTGACTTGCAATATATATATATATATATATATAATGCATGCTCTTTAATTACATGATCAAAATGTTACGTTGCGTCTTCAAATAGACCACACAAGTGAACCCAAAAAACATTAAAAAAAAAGAATAAAATAAGAAAGAAATAAAGAAAATTGTGAAACAAACAAATGGAATAAAGGAGGAGAATCAAAGCAATATTAGAACAGCTTCGTATTGACGGGTGTTTTGCTTGTTTGTATAAGAACCGAAATCAAGAAAAATAAATATAATAAGTAAAAATGACAATAAATGGCACACAAACATATATAAATGTTTGAATAAAGAAAGCAAAAAAACTTTATACCATATACAATCTTTAATATAATATTAATGGTCATTTAACTTTTTGATCATTGAGAAAATTAATTAACATATACATTAATCATTTTTCTTCAAACTAATTTACCTAACTTATAAACCGCTATATAATTTAACGATACACATAAACATTTCAGAATATATATTATAATTAAATAATTTATTCAATTTTTTAAAAATTAATTGGCTATTAATAAGTACTAGATGTGATAAAAAAGAAAAAAAGGAAAGAAAGGCCAGAACCTTGAAGCATCATACAGAACCTTGTACGTATAAACTAGACCCAAATTAACTCATGACTCATGAGTTTGATTGTAATTAGTAAGATCATTTTTATATAATTAATAATTTTTTATTAGTTCTTCCATATTACATAGAGTTTTAAAAATAATCACATCTTCATGTCATCTATCAATATATTTGTGCGGAGTTCCATTAATTCATTCTTACTACGATCGTGGAAATTTTATATTTATTTGTATATGTAATCATAGAATATCACTGTTTTCGGTCTGTGTGTGTGTGTATATATATATATATTATTACATAGGAATTTTTTTGGGTAAGTTGTAAACTTGCCTTAAAAATTTTTGAAGTTTAATATCACATGGGGAGTTGCAGAAGATGTGAAAATATTACCTCACCATGTTAAAAACTAAAGCTAATTTACCATTAAAAAATTTAAAAGTAAAAAAGTAAGATTACTCAATTTTAACCCTTTTAGGTAATCTCAAACCCAAAAAATTCTGCGGTAACATTATTACTCTTGCATTCTTCAAACTTGTGGGTGGATGTAAATTAATCTTTGCCTAATGAGTGAAGTGGATCATTCCTCTCATGTTGAGGGCCCCCCCTACCTTCTCATTTTTATTTTAGTTTTTAACGTTTGATTAGTTAATTGACCAAAGTAGGATCATTTCGGTATCTACAAACTTGAGTTTAGTTAAGATATTTTAGCAACAGAACCTGCAAATTAGACTTTAAGGAACCCGTTAGTTAATTAGTTAAGTGATGACAGGCTCAAACTAAAACTAACTAGCGTGTACCTTTTTTATAATATTTGAATACTTGTAATTTTTTATAATTATGCTCAATAAAGTTCATGAAATAGAGGATAACGAGCTGATATGGTGTCTGTTTGGAAACACGGTAGAGAAATACTTTTACACAAGTAGATGTAAATATATAAAGGAGATTATCTCGTTTTGCGGAAAAACACTGTTGACCATGCATTTAACTTTTCCAAATGCTCAACAAATAAGCTCACGATACACCTTAAAGAGGGTCTTACAATAAAAATAATATAAAAAGGTCTTATGCAATAAAGATTGGAATGCATACTAAACCCTACACTTATAACCACCAAGAGTTTGAATGAACTGGATATGAAGGCGCGATAATTACTTGAAAGCAGCAATGTGCCCCTCATTGTGGACCAGCATTTAGTTGGTTACTCAGATATCTAGTAATAAGATCCATAAAATGAATCAGATACGGGTTGATGCATAAAAAAACTCTAATTTATAATTTTAATTGTAAATTCACATTAGTTTTTAACGGCATGGGGTAATATTTTTACATCTTCTGGAACTCTTGGAGTGATATTAAACTTCAAAAATTTTACCCCACCCTGTTAAAAACCAATGTTAATTTACCGTTAAAATTTTAAAAGTAAAATTTAACATTACTCAATTTTAACATTTTTAGGTAATCTTAAACCCAAAAAATTCTCAGGTAACATTATTACTCCTGCATTCTTCTGTGAGTGGATGTGAATTAATCTTTTCCTAACGAGTGAAGTGGATCATTCCTCTCATGTGGAGGGGCCCCCAGCTTCTCAAAAGTCAAAATCAACCCTCTCATTTTAATTCGATAAATATTTTAGCTGTTCAACGTTTAATTAGTTAATTGACGAAAGTAGAGGATCATTTCGGCATTTAAAAACTTGAGTTTAGTTAAGATATTTTAGGAATAGAACCTGTAAATTAGACTTTAAGGAACCCGTTAGTTAATTAGTTAAGTGACAGACTTAAACTAAAACTAACTAGCGTGTAACTTTTAAAATATTATAATACTTATAAATTTTTATAATTAAGCTCAATGAAGTTCATGAAATAGAGGATAACGAGCTGTTATGATACAACATAAAGAGGGTCTTATAATAAAAATAAGATAAAGGGTCTTATACAATAAAGATTGGAATGCATGCTAAACTCTAAACTTATAACCGCCTAAAGTTTGAATGAACTGGATATGCAGCTGCGATAATTACTTGAAAGCAACAATGTGCCCTTATCGTAGACCAGCATTTAGTCGGTTACTCAAATATCTAGTAATAAGATCCAAAAAATGAACCAGATACCGGTTAATTATTTTCACAAACATATGTTGGTGAATCAAATATTTAATCGTTTGCTAGTGATCAATGTTAATTAAAAATAGGGTAGAATTATAAAAACTTGGATATTAATTTTTCCCAAATTACATTTATTTAGACGTTTGTTTTTGAATCGTAACTAAATGCTCTGTTGTTCCCATGAATTCCCAACATGCAACACACTCAACTTTCTCTGTTTTCTTTTTTAAAAGATGTAATTATGAGGAGAAAAAGAGAGAGAAAAATAAAAAGAAAGCTTCCTTGCGTGTTGAAGTGAGTAAAAATTAAAAGACAAGCTAGTTGAAATTGTTCAGTAGGACCAATGTTATTGTTGAAATTGTTGGGAGGTTTGGAGGCAAGTAATTAGATGTTCCCTCTTCTTCTCACCACAAATATATTCTCCCTTATCCGTTTCCTTCTCCCACAACTTACTTGTCCCCTCTTCTTCCCACACATATTCTTATCCTTATGTTTACAATATTCTAATTCTCAAACTTAAATATATTACACGTACATACCCTTATGTTTCTATTTATAAAAAGGAGAAAACATTTTTTAGTTATATTTATAAATCATATCATTAACATTTTTATAAGAATACACAATTCTATTATTTTTATGGGGTATAATCAAGAGTTAAATCAGACCAGACTATACTGAAGCCAACGAACATATCACTTCTCTGATATAGTGCATGTTTGGGAAAACTTTTTCCCAATGGTGCAGACAAGTCAAGACAAAAAACATCTTGAAATCTGTAAAAAGAATCTCGATATCCGTAAAATGTCTTGAAATCCGTAAAATCATCTAAAATCTGTAAACTCATTTCTCCTAACGGATTCTTAACCATACGCATAGGTTAGGTCCATGAACAGTTGATCAGTCAAATAGTTGTTAACCATGGTGATCAGTCAAATATATTACCCGGTTTCCTAATTATTTTAAGAAAATGATGCAAAACAACATCAATTTGCTAATTTAAAAAAAAGAGTTAAATTGGAAAATACTTAACAAAAAGAGTTGGTGCCCTAGTCCCTATTTTTCTCAGTGATTGTTACAATCAAATTATTCAAAATATTGTTTTTTCTTCTATATTTTCATTAGATATTATTAACATTATAGTATAATTTTTTATTTTTAATTAAATTATATGATTATAAATTCAAGTTGATTTTCACCTAACCAACTAAACCATGACCGGCTCATTGCCTGTTTTTCAGTACCTAAAATAATTTATTATTCAGAATATAATCCTAAAATAATTTATATACTACCCCTAATCTGGGAGTTTGATTTAGTTGTAAATTAAGATTTCAATTTTTGTCTCCCACATCTATTATTTCTTCATGAAAAGCATCCTTATTAATTGTACACATTAAGCGATTTCCATTCAAGGGTTATGGTGAAAGATGATATTATAGGAAAATCAACCCATATTTGTTACAAATTACTTAACTAATTTTTCTAATATACTTAAATTAGTTTTAACTATTACATTAAGAACCATAGTCAATAATATGTAACAAAATAATGAATTATATATAATTTTATAATAAATTATATATTTATGGGATTTGTGCCACGATAACTTAGACACTCATTTCATCGAGGAAGAAAGACAATTTCCACAACACTATTTATGCTTTATTGAAATCAATACTTCCCATACCTTAAAAATGTAGTTCAACAAATAAGAGAAGTATAGCCACAATTGTTAAAACGCATATGAGACAAGGCTTAAGATCAATGACACTGAAAAATCGTTAAAAATGTATCTAATTTAACCAATACATATAGACTATGTTATTGAAATTGCATATGATGAACATCAAATGGAACTATAATAACAATTGAGTATCTTTTTACCTTCTTTCTTGTTTTTTTAAAGAAATCGGAGACATCCATATATTGGTTAAAAGTTGAAGTTGAACAATAAACCAACCCAATATTTCTGTTGAAATTAAAAAAAAAACTGGCATTATTGTGATCACACTAAAAGAACACTACTAAAAAAAATGTCATTTAGCGACAGAAAAGTCCATCGCTAAATGGCTATTTTCCATAAAAAAATTTTCATTTGGCGACGAAAAATATTAGTGACCCTCGTTTTAGCGACAGAAAAGAACCATTTAATGTTGAATTTTCCATCGATAAGTGGCACTTTTCTGGTAGTGGTACTACTACAGAGTATAGTTTTTACTACTGAAATTCGCATCCTTTTTTAAAAAAAAGAAGTGAAAAATGAAAGCGGTCGCTTTAGGAGCCCTATATCTAAGATAGGGTGTAAAAAGGTGCCTTTAGGCGTCCTATATTAGGTAGGGCGCCAAAAGGGTGACTTTAGGCACCATATCCTGATATAGGTCGCCTAAATGCACCTTTTTACACCCTATCTTAGATATAGGGCGCCTAAAGTCACATTTTAGGCTCCCTATCCTTATATAGGGTGCATAATGGCACCCTTTTACACCCTATCTTAGATATAGGGCGCCTAAAAAGCCATCCCTCCACCAAATTTGAAATGTTTTCACTCTGCCAAAAAATCTCCTTCTTTTAGGAGACGACCCTCGTTTAGCTCTTCCTCACTCTCTTAGATCTCACATTCAGCTCTCACCCTCTATTCGTTCTCAAATACCGCGCCATTTTATTCACACCCCTTCTTGCACCGTGTTGCAGTTACGAGACAGAAGGTGGGATGCACGGTCGTTAGCAGAAGACGACACAGTTGCAGAAGAAGAGAAAGAAATGGGGTTCGCTTCCTTTTGCCTCTGTCTTCATCCTCTCTGCTTGACAAAGTTATGTTTTATTTATTTGCATTCATTTTGTTTCCATTTCTCACTAAATATTAGTTTGGCTTTCCTGATCTAAAATCTGAATCAACTGATAGTGTTGAGTTTTTGCAGGTGCTTCACTGGCAGAAGATTGGATTTGCTTAAAGTCCATAACAAATTGTTATACGACATTGTAACTGATGTTGTTTCTGTGCCTTGTATTTGGACAATCTTCCATATAAAGATCTTTTGGCGAATAATGTTATTGTGTAATCCAAAGAATGGAATGTTTCAATATGCACATAACTTGAACAAAACGTTTTTTTAAAAAAATATTATACCTATGGCGCCCTATCTTGAAATATAGGGCGTCGTATGGTACATATCTATGGCGCCCTATATTGAAATATAAGGCACCGTAGTGTACCTACCACGCCCTATCTTGAAATATAGGACTCTGTAGGGTACCTAGATCGCCTTTTATATATAGGGTGCCGTAGGCCCTAACTTTCTACTCCCATCACATACATGGCCCCTGAGAAAGGACGCCAATTGAGTTAAAAATATGGCATAAAAAGTACTTTTTGTAGTAGTGTGGGAAAAGAATGAATGATATGGCGAGATGGAGACCATGCATGATAATAATAAATTGACTACTCGTACTATGATAGATATATATATTTTCCTAAATATACTTTAATTCACTACGTGCTCATATCATTGCTATTCTTAGCTGACAAAGTAACTAATAAAAAAAGAAGGTATTAGCTATGATTGCAGTCATGTTTCAAGACGGTGGTGTGGATGGTGATAATTTATATAGGAGGTGGGGACTAACGTAGAAATATGTCAACATAAAAAATATATAAATATATATTTACACATGTCATTCCTCATTCCGTACGCTGTGATTCATTAGAAAGGCAAATTAGTTTAACCTCTTGAAGCAACAATATAATTAATTAAACATAAATTACTTTGTTGCATTAATTTCTTAATCGATTCTTTCGTGCAAATCGATCCATTATACAAATGCTGATCGTTGTTGCTTAACGCTTTTGCCAAGTGCTCCAATATTTGATCGATATAATCAACACACTCACATTCACATTGAGTCAGCTCTAAGCTTCATTTCCCTCGTTTTAACGAGCAAAGAGTACTTAGTAATTAATACAGATTTTTGCTCATAAATTAATATATATATATATATATATATATTTGTTTGTTTGTGTTTGCATGTGCTGGGAAAGAAGTGGAATGAGCAATATTTTCAGAAGCTAAAGCTAAACTTATGGGATAAAATATTACTACAATCCTTTTTATAGAAGAGATTGTGTGTTGTATCACTCACCAAGGTTTTTTTTGTTGTTGTTAATAACTTGTTTGAAAGTCCGTCACACAATAGTTTTTACAAAGTTTATGGCAAAATTTATGTTTTAAAAAATAATTTTTATGGATTTCAAGGAAAAACTTAGGTTTTGAAACGTGATTGTGTTTGGAAAGTTATTGACTTTTAGGGAGTTCGAGATAAAAAGTAAGTAGGAAAGAGGAAATAGAAAGAAAGAAAAAAGAAGAGAGAGAAAATTTATTATGAGGAAGTGTGATTTGACAGAAAAATAACTTTTTTCAAAATCTAGGTTTTGAAAAAAAAATGTGCATACTTAAATAAAACATAGGTTTTGAAACATGACCTCAAACGGGCCCTAAGTGAATATATATATATATATATATATTGTCCGGCATTAAATATATATAAATCTCCTGACATGGGTCTAAATATTGGTTTGCTACTTGATTAAAAACTATTTCACTTCGGTTAACCCAACCATCGTTGGTTTATCATTTACCATTTTTTTCGTTAAGCACAAATATCTTTCCATTAGAAGTAATTCAGTATAAAACATTATTGTTGATCTTACAGTTTGATCGAATTTATGTTTTAGTCAATGTAGTTTCAAAATGTTGGTATCAATTTCTATAGTTTTATAAGAACTTGATCTGAGTTTGGGTACTTAAATAAAAACCAAAAGCTCCTTAAAATCATAAGAACTGGTTTTTAATACCGAATTTTTATCAAACTACAGTTGTAAAAACCGATGATTTGAAAATACAAAGACTTAAAATTAAAATTTGATTAAACCACAAGGAAGACTAAAAATGAAGTTAACCCAATTTATATAATTAAATAATTAGTACTAATGTTCTGTTTACTTTCCGAGGATTAAAAGCTCAACTTTTGGAACGTAAATATAGAGGAAAGGCTTGTGCGGGAGAGCAGTCACACATGGGATTAGGCAATGCATGTGGCCATGAAGTTACTGCACGTGACATATAAAAACCTAAGCGTAAAGAATCACACTATCATTGACATTCACACACTTTCGGTTGATTTTCGCAAATACCATAATTTAATTATTTATATTATAAGAATAAAATAGAACGAGGTCTTATATTTTAGAAATAAAAACAAGTTGTTGCTAAAAAAAGAACAAATAAATCCTTTAATAACTAGCGCGCGCACACACACACATATATATATATATATATTTAAAAGTAACGTAGCATCTAACGCCTGCATGTTATTTCACAATATCATCTAGTACCTGAATCTTATTTATTGTTTATCTATCAGTTATTATTATTTTCTTGGCACATCGCCAGCACCCGCGATGTGTTAAAATAAAATTATAGTGCTGGAAGCACATGAACAAATCAAGGTGCTGGATGTACAATAAATAAGATTAGAGTATTAGAATTACTATAAAATAATAATACTATTTTACCCTCAATATTTTGATAAAAACCTTAGATAAGTTGAATTCGAAGATTAATTTCATGACAAACCTTACAACTTCTAGAATAATTTATAAAATTGTTTACTTATTAACAAGATCATCATATATAGGAGCAGAGATTAAACTCATGCTTTTGTGAGATGCGAGCTCCATTTTTATCAACTGATGAAACTAATAATTTTTAATGGGCTTTAAATTTTCTCCCTTGTGTTATCCAAACCTCTTTCTCCTCTTCATCTTCTCTCCTCTTTGCTTTTCTCTGAACTATTTCCCTCATCCACACAAACCATGAGTGTAAAAGTGTGAGCATGTAAATGACACGTTCTGTGGCTCCCCTTAAATGGGAAGTGGGAGGTTGCAACTTCCATCATGTTTGTAACATGAGACGGTTAATTGCTTTTCTTCTAAATACTAACTCAGGCCCTAAATATAAAAGTAAGACGTTGTGTTTTTTTTAATCACGAAAATAAGATCACAATTCGCTTTGCCTTTCAAATTTATACTCTATCTGGTCTTAAATATACGAGGTAGACAATGGTTTTACATTGATCCTAAATATAAGAGAGTGATCTACTTTATCTTTCAAGTTTATGATTATTCTAATTGTTTGTATATATTAAGGAGGTTTCTATGAAGGGTAATTTTTATGCACATAATTAAAGAGGTGTTTTATGAAAATCAACACACATATGTTATAAACAATTAACTTAACTAATTTTTTAATACCCGCAAATTAATTATCTACTATTAAGGATTTGATGTAATACTTTTTCTTCCAACTATCCCTATTAATTGGACATGGTAAGAGTTTTTTTATCAAGGGGTAGTCACGATTAATACACATAATTAAAAAAAAGTATTTTAAAAAATAACACATATTTAATACACATATAAAACAAATAATTTAGAAAACTAACACATAATTTAATTATTTTAACATATTTCCCTATCAAATGATATAGTGCAAGTTTATATTAGTGGTAGAAGCTACATTTCTAATGTGATGTACGGTTTATAATATAAGTATATGAGAGGAGTTTTATATTGACTTACATAAATGTGTTTCTGGAACGCTATCCAAGCATGCCTATAGTCATACAATAATCTACTATCATTATTAATGTATGAAATTCATAGTCGAAAAAAAGTTGTAAATTGCTCTGACACAGTGCAAGCAAAGGACTAGGTTGCTTGCTGCCCCCATTTCATGGGACAAACTGTCTCCTCCTCCTCCTCCTCCTCCTCCTCCTCCTTCTTTACGTGCATGCCAAGTGAACTTCATCTATATAATTCACAATGATATACTGTTGAAGCAACTTAAAATGGCAAGTACATAGAGCTGCTTTTTTGAGGTTTCTGGTTGCTTTATTATTTTGCCCATGGCTGGCCCAAAACAGACACATAGCTGTTGTTTCGGTGTCATCTTTGGTTTTGAATATTCATCGGACTTTATAGCCTTTGAAATAGAATGGCTTTAGCTTGTTCTTTGTCTTTTGAAGTTGTCCTTGCCAATTACAAGTTCACAGATCTCGAAAACGGAAAAACAATTTAAAAAAGGAAAAACCTATTTGTTGGTACATATATTTTTTTCAATTTTTAATTTTGTATCTGTATGATTTTTCTCTCAATTAAATATTTTAATTATTAGTATCGTTAACTTTTGTACATGGGTAAACTGTGTTACAAGAGTTAATAATAATAAAAAACAAAATTAATAAATTAATTTAGAGAAAAAATACATAAATACCAAATTAAAAATGGAAGAAAAGTATAGTTACTAATAAATAGATTTCCTCTTTAAAGAACCAACAGATTCATACCTTTAAGTTGCGTATAGTTATAGTTAGGGGATGACAGATCACCTCATCCCCACATACTTGTCACGAGTGCCTTGGCATTGCGATTTTGTAATAATATGATTTTTTTAAAAAATTAATTATATAATATATGTATTTTAAATAAAAGAAAGCGAAAAAGAAAATAAGTACATTTCAGCATCACCTTTAATTCGCCATTTAACTTTTATATATAAAAACCAGTAAGCGTTGGGTTCAGACTTCACAGGAATGAACTAGTTTTCAGAATGTTGAGGGGTTTCATGTTTAGAGGAATGAACTAATTTTTCAGAGTGGTTTATGTATGTGGAAAGATTTTTGATACGTAATTAAAAATCAGGTTAAATTAGAAGTATACTGGCAATTTAATTTTTTCATAATGAGAGATTGAGAATAATCATGTGAAATAGTTGATGGCGAAATTAGAGAGATAAACCGAAAAACGCATCCCCTTTATTTTGAACTTGGCTTGTTGTTATAAATGGAAAAATGTAGGGTTATTACTACCAGAAAAATGACATTTAACGACGGAAAAATTCATTTTTAAATGGCTATTTCCCATAAGAAAATTTCCATTTAGCGATGAAAAATATTAGCTACCCTTGCTTTAACGACGGAAAATAGCCATTTAGCAATAGATAAATGACATTTTTCTGGTAGTTGCAAATATGCCTTGGAAATTTTTTCTTTGAAGCAATGTTGCCTAGTAACTTTTAAAAATGAAACAATTTTACCCCCATTTCATTATCAAGCTAATGTTGATAGTTAAAGATTGATGTTGACTATTAATATTTTTAACGTTAATTAAAGGATAACATTGCTCCATTTTAAAAGGAGCAACATGATTCCTAAAAAAACTTTTGGGATAACATTGCTAATGACTAACACTTATGCAAATTTTACCTTCATTCAATAACATAATCACACTGTAATTAGATTCTTCTAACAAGGAAATGTGTGGAACTGAATTGTAATAATAGAATATTATTGTACTGTAGAAAAGAGGGGTGGGGGAAATACTAATAAAACAAAAAGAATTAAAAAAATTAGAGAGAGAAGAGTTGTTGACATGTAGTGGGATTCGATTCAGCAAATTAAAGCTGGATTTAGCTAAAGGAACAAAAGCTAAAGTCCAAATTAATAATTAATAATTAATTAATAAGAGAGAAAATTTAAATAATTAAAAGGGGGCCTTCATGATTAAGTTCGTGTGATTATATTAAATCATTGCGCTTAGTCGGTGACTAACCCTTACCAAATATCACGGGAATCGGTTTGCCATTCTTCATGCAACTTTTTTTTTTTTTTAAAAAAAACACTTACAAAATTTACATTTTTCATTAGTAATAATGATTGAAAGATTCTGAATAACGATTTTTTTAAAAAAATAATAGAAATTACATCGTTGTTATGAAAATTTTAAGTAGGAATAATCATGATAATTCTGAGATTAAATTGATCATTGTTATTATTATTTTGTTCTCTGGTTTTTAAAAAAGTACTTTAGTTATCCATGTTTTCAAGGTATTGATTGTTTCCAATCTGAAATGCTTAAGAATATCGGCCAAGTGAAAAATAATAAATATCCATGCAACGTAAAAAGATAGATAAAAAACCAATACAACAAAATAAGAAAAAACAAAACTACTTTTTTATGTAACATATTCATGAATATAAGTAAAACTATATGAATTTAATTAAGAAAAATTCCGAATATATATCTAAAAGTAGCCACCTGTGATCACTCTTTGGATTCCATGCAACATAAAAAGCTTGGTGTGTCTATTAGTAATTAATAAAAACTATGAATCTCATATATATATATATATATTATGCTTAAAAATTCTATCGTTTAATTAAAATGGTTTGAGCATTCACATTTTTTCTTTGATTTGAGCTTAAATACTCCCGCCCATCTTATATATAAGAAATAAATATCTAAACTATAAGGATAAAAAGAAATTGATTGAAAGCATTTATTCTCTGTAAAAAAGTCAGAAATTGTAATTTTCTTGTTTTGAAAAAAATGCCCCAGTCAGGTTTGGACTTTAATGTTACCAATTATCTAATGGCACTCATAAAAATCAATCTATATCTATTTATGAATGGCATGATGGTAGCATTTTTTAATAAATTAGGTAGACGTGTATAGTTAACCTCATATATTTAGATCAAGAGGCTCCCTAAATTAATTCTCTTATATATAAAACTTAAGGGAGTAATTCATACTTCTACGTTCATTTTTATAAGTAATACTTAACCAATTTTTGTTAGTAAAAAATTGGTTGATGTCAATAAATACGTAAAAATTATAAACTTTGCCCCAAAAATACTTTTATTTGTGGGGAGAGAGGGAATAAGATAAATGTTAAAGTATATTTTTAGTCTTTTATGTTTGCGTCAGCTTTCACTTTAATCCTTTAAGTTTAAAAAGTGCACTTTTAGTCATTTATGATATGTTTGTGGACACAAAGAAGGCGTGAAGGAAGCGTAAAATTATTATTATTGTTATTATTATTTTGATGTCATGGCTCATTTAATTGTGGAATATATAGTCTTAATTAGTAACAAATGTGAGGATGAATTGGGATTAGAGAGAATTTAGCGTAACGAAGAATAAAGACGAAGGAGAGGGAACAATTAATGTTGCTTTAACGCATCGATCGATTTAAGATTAGGATTATAGTGTGTCTTTGTGTGCGCGCGCGCGCGCTCTATTTTATGTTTCGATATTAGAGTCCTTTGCCTTGAAGTTGATGGTATAGTTAGCGAATTCTTTTGCAAAAGACATCTATCATATTAAATTTTAGTTTCATTACTAACTCTGACTAGATTTTTTATACAAGAGGTAGATAATTTAATTTACCAATACTTAATAAATTAATTTAATTAGTTATTTATAATAAATGTATATAAGTTTTTTAAAATATACTTTTTAATCAAATGCATTGAACCTAAGTTTAATGGGAGCTCCCTTATTTGCACAATAAATAACTATATTTTGGGAAAACAATTATAAATTTTTAAGATAAAGTGAATTATGGCCTTATATTTAATATTAAAATAAACCTCTTGTTTAACTTATATATTTAGGATTGGACAGAGTGTTATACTTAATTTGATATAGTAGGAAAAAAAATACTTAATTAGATATAACTCTTGCAGCATGGATTTTAATTCCCATCCACAACATGTTTCTATATATATGGAGAAAACTCCAACTTGACAACTGAATATGAATATATATAATAAATATAAAAATTACTTAGTTTTTTTTTGGTTAAGTTTTGGATGGGAAGGTGTGGTCAAAAGTCAAATAGGCAAAGTTGGATGGGGGCTACCTAAACCCACTAATGCTCCTCTTTTTTACTGTCATCGAATCATAATAATTGAAGCAACAAGAAAAGGCTTGAAAAATTGAAAGTGACATAATACTATATATAAAATGATGAAATAAATTAAAAGCATGTTCACAATAAGTTGAATTCTTCATTCTTTTGATGTTCTTTTTTATTTACAAAAGTTTAGATGAGCCGATAAGTTCTAGATGTTGGAATAATTTCACAATGGGCCACATATTTCATTTATATGTGGGTGCATTATTTCTTATCCCGGTCCAAATATAAAGTGATATACTAAGGTTTAAAGAATTAAGTGAGCTTAATTAGGTGTTATAAACTAATATATACTATGGCCCAATTTGTTGGCCCGTATTCATTGATGGGCTGAGTACTGAGTCCCCCTATGAATACAGAGCTATGATCCCGGGGTTAGCTAAGGGTTAATAGTTGTCTTGTTTTCCCATCTGCAAACGGTTTCTCTTCCCCTAGTGATAACCTGGTTGATCTTCCCCTTCCATCAAACGTATCTATGAATCCATGTACACTTTCATAATGCCCTAGATTATTCCATTGAACTTGTATGCCTTTTGAATCCCATCACTAGAAACTCAGTAGGGCCAACCCATGCATTCAAACTTAAAGAGCTAGTACCTACAATTGGAGGTATTTATAAATTACCTTTTAAAAAAGTTGTAACATCGAAGATGAGATTTGAACTCATAATCTTATAGTTATAAAGTAACTTCTTACTAACTCACTTGTTTTGTTTTCTTTCTAGTACTATTTATTTGGAGGCGAGGAACTGAAATCCTCAAGTGCAAGCTAATGTTGGACAGTCTCAATATTCTAAATGTGAAATCAAATTAATTAATTGCTTTTTGCTGGCTATTCTTGGGGCAATCTTTACGTGTATGCCAAGTGAAGTTAATCCAACTCTCCTCAATTATCTTATCACCCAAGATTAACAGCTAGATTAAAGTTAATTAAAGCAACTTAATCATATTCGTAGTTAACATACATACATCTAATTAAAATGAATCATACTTCAACCTCAAGATTCGATCAATCTCTTGGTTCATATAATACAGAAGACGTAGCATGCATATACGAATATATTTTTTTTTTCAACCACCCCGACCCATATATCACATAAAATACAATAATACATTATATTCCATATTTCCCAGCCAAAAAAGTTGGAGTTTTAGTGATGGTGTTTATAGTTAAATTATTTTCAGAAAGTAATAATGTTTTTGTGAAAAAATTACGTTTTAAGTATTTAAAATTTTACATTTTTTTACTTTGATTTTCATGAGGATTTTTTTTTAAATTAGCCTCCGCATGCAATTACCTTACCTTTTATTTTCCAAAGTTCAAGCTATTTAAATTTTTATGTTATTCATGTGATTAATTGTATATTTTCACAATATTTTAAATATGGAATGACAGTTACATCCCAAATGTTAAGTTTAATTACAGTTAGATAACAATTTTTTAATACGAGTTTAATTTGTAGAGGCGTGCAAATTATTTATCAACATTGTTTGGTCCAATGGAAAGGATCGGTTTCTCACAACGTGGCATACCAATAAGATTGAAATACCCGTTAAAAGGGATGAATACATCTATTGTCTGACTGAGTCTTAAGCAAAATTATTTAGAGTACATATAACATTGAAATGTTTTCAATGCAGACACTCTCATATTCACAACTATTTTGAACTTATTTTTCAACATTTTTTTGAACTTAACTATTATTAGATTAATATTTTGGGACCTATCTGAAAATAAATGCTATAATGCGTGTGGCTTAGTGGATGGAGTTGTAACCAGTTAAATATGGCGAGTTTGAAAACAACTTCGAGAAAGCCATTATTGTTAATATTGATAAAGCTATAATACTAATAACCGCAATGTTATAAAATATATAATAAAAACCCCAATTTTATAATATTTCTGTTTTGTGACCCGTTGAAGACATCCATGTCTGATTAGACTTGTTTTGTTTTAGAATTAACTATACCAAATATAGTCAAATCATAATTAACCAAATATTTTCCACATGATATGATGAAGGAATCCTACGAGTGAATGGCCACAACTTTTTTCTTATTTTTATTTTTTTTAATATGGTCTAGATGGAACAGGCAACCAATTCTGGAAGCGATTTGTTAGGATTTTTTTTTTGGTGGGATTCACATATACAAGTCTTACACATATTATTTTCCAAGACAGGCCTGAAATCCAGCATCATCAATTTTATTTCTTGTTTTCAAGAAGTGAATATTATATATATATAGAGAGAGAGAGAGAGAGAGAGCGCATGCTTTCCAACGTAACATGAAAATGAAATATCAGACAAATAATTAAGGAATATACTTTCTAACCAACACACACACACACACACACACTTACGCGCTTTGATTAGAAGTTTAGAACACATTATTATGGTAATTGTGAGCTTTGGTATGCTTGCATGTATGTATGTATTAAAATATAATTGAGAACTGATAGCTGCCTATTTAACTACGCCAGCAAATTAAAATATAAAATGTGTGTGTGTGTGTGTGTGTGTGTGTGTGTGATGTTAAGAGGTTTGTCTTATATATTCAATTCATATCCTTTCTAGGTTCTAATCACAATACATATAACTAAGTAAAGTAAATATAATAGTGCGTTAGAGTAAATTTATACATACATATAATATTAAAGTAGGAATATAAACTTCCCCCTCATTTTTTATGACTAGAAAACGAATAACTGAATTCTATTATTAAAAAATGATTAAAATTAGTTGAAGATAATAAGCACATAAAAATGTACTACATCCAATTCTAAATTTAAAACCTTATTTGTAGCGTGATTTAATGAGATATTATATTTAAAACTAGAGAGATGAGTAACTTTTTTTATGTCAAAAATACACTAATTTATGAGGAACAGAGACAATGTGTGGTATTGAATGCTTCAGTCCAAGTTAAGTCCAACATGAGAAGTTAATGAGTAACATTATTTATCAATGGGGTAAAATGTGTTAATAAAAGCAAAAAAAAAAAGGCAGTCCAAGTATTTCTTATAAAAGAGAATATGCCATACGCAACAATATCTCTTATAATAAAAATAGAGAGAGCGTTTTACTCTTTTTAATCTTATATATAAACTTCAAATAACCGAATTACTTAGATAAAAAGGCAGGTTGAATTAGTTAAAAGTAGTAAATACATAAAAACATAACTTGTTTTCAAAAGCACCCTTATTTATGAAGATTGTGAGTGTGGGAGGGAATTAATATGTAAAAAAGGTGAGAGGGAATAAATAAAAAAAGTGGATGAGAAATGTAATTAATTAACAGTGAAATTGAAAAAACAAAGATATTAAATGTCAAACATTCAAATTGGAGCTTATGAAAAAGATCACATCTTTTCACAAATTCGAGGTTTATAAATAGAATAGGAGAGAGTGTATATACATATTAGGGAAATTTACTATCATGTCTCAGCAAGAAGAGTTAATAAAGAAAAAGGTCCAAAATATTAATAAAATTACCATCATATCCCAGCAAAATTGCCAAAATTACCATCATGGCCCAGTTGCTAAGATTGTTAATGGAGACAGCGATTGTTATTAATATAACTTCTGAGATTGTTAATGACAATTTCACAATAAACTTGGACATTCCAGCTGCTGAGGATGTTAATGGAGGTAGTGACTATTGTTAATATAGCTTCCGAGGTTGTTAATGACAAACTCTAAGGTCCCAAGGGACCTTTTTTTGATTAATTCTCCCACGGTTGTCATTAACAACCTCACCAGCTGTTAATAACAACCGGATCAACCATTATTAACAACATCTGGGACCTGATAGTAATTTTACCAATCTTGTTGAGACTTGATGATATTTTACAAATCTTTAAGACCTTTTGTTCATTGATTCTTTTTGTTAAGACCTGATGATAAATTTCCTTATATATTAAAAGAAAGTCATGATAACATGTATTTGTATTTAAAAATAAGAACTCAGTCCAAAAAGCCAACAAGGCATTGCATTATTCAGTAGTTTGACATAATTTGCATGATGATACGATGGTATTTGGCCGTCCAAAAAGCCAACAAGGCATTGCATTATTTGGAAACTTAAATTGAATTAAGAGGAAGATTAGGTTTAGCAACTACATACTTTTACATGTATCTATATATATTAGCCCCATCGTATGGGTACAATTAGGAAAAAATATTTTACTATATCAATAAAAAGAAAATTTTATTTTAAGGCAAACTTGATGAGTTAACTACCATTTCTTATTTTTAATGAATAAGTTAAAGTGACTTATGTTATAGATATAAGGTAATATATATTTAATTATTTATTGTTTTGGAGCATCTTTCAATCTCAGAAGTTGTCTTTTCACTTATTTTTATTTTTCTTGTATTAAAGTAGAGAGTGCTTTTGGTCAATAATCTATCTAGTGATTTGGTCCATAATAGAGTTCATTTGATTTATATAGCTAACTCCACCTATTGTGATAAAGCTTTGTTGTTGTATATTACCAAAAAGTTTAAAGGGATTTATTATCGAAGTTAAGAATTTTATTTATATAGTTCTTTCGAAAATATTTTATGTTTTTTCATTATGTATAGCTAATTTGTAATCATAACAGTTTGGAGTTGAAAAAAAAAAGCTAGTGCAAGGTAGGTAAAAAAAATAAAAAAAGAAGGATGAGTAAAAAAGGAAAATTGCGTATAAAGTAAAGCAAAAAGAGGAAAATGCCAGCAGTACACTAGTTTTTTTTTTAAGAAAATAAAGGCAGTTAGCAACCTCGCACTGCATAAAAAGAAACGTAAATACAACATCTATAATAATGCAAGAAAACTAAAATATTAATTAATTAGTGAATATGATTTTGCGGTTTATAGCATTATGGAAAATCTTTAGGAACTCATGATAAGTGCATCATTTTAGTCGTTTCGGTTATAATTTTGTATCCATTTGTGCGATCATATTCATGCTTCTCCTCATGCACTTGTCACCTATATTTAAGTATTTATCTTTTTTATTTTGTCAGATAATATTTATATCTCTTTGACTATTAATTCTATATTGTACAATTAATTATGGTCTTTGATGATAGCCCTTAGTTATCTGAGGACCCCACCTTGATCCTCTGACATGTTTCATGTATGAGATTATATATAGCTTCAAGCTCAAACCACCAAGTTAATTACTACACCTGTCATAAAAAGGAAATTACGTACGATGAACAAGATTTTTTGTTTTCTAAGTTTTTGATTTGTCCAACCATATAATTTGTGTAATTTGGGAAATTGACGTGGTAATAATGGACCACTTGACCTCATAATTCAACTGATCTTGTTTCTTTCTCATGTTTATAATGAACAATTGAATCTTATTATTATGCGTCTCTAATTACATGAATTACATGTTTATGTATATGATAGGAATATGAATTAGCTAATACTGCCTCGATATTATAAACATAAGAGTTAGATAACTAACTTACATATATTAAAACATTAATTAAGTTTATTTGTAAGAAAAATATATATCATAAGAAAACCTACCTTTTACACACACACACACAACTAATATGAATATTTTTGGGAGAAAATGTAATTTAGGATTAAAACAACCCACAACTATTGGTTTTTATTTTTAAAAGTTGAGAAATATTTTGTTATATCCAAGAATGTGGTTAATATTAAATTTGTATACACAATTGGATCCTTAAAAAGCTACCAAATGTCAATCTTATGTCTTTCTATATCTTTTTCTTCAACTTAAAACTTACCTCAATGAGTATATTTAGCTAAAAAGACTTGGCAAAAGTAGATGGTTACTACTAGAAAACGGAAATTTAACAAATTCCTCAATAAATGGTAATTTTTCTCTTGCTAAATGAACTTAATGAGGAATAAATTACTAATTTGAGGGATCAATGAACATATGGTTGGATATATTAATAATTGTTGGGGATTTCTACGTTTAAGGGGGCTTTGTCTTTAATAAGTTTATTTGAAAATATAATTAATGGACAAGAGTAAAGTAAACTTGTCTTGCAATAATTGAACTAGCTTCAAATTTGCTCCTCTTAGAAGCTCCTAGAAACATCAACAGAAAACTTGTAAGAATAACTTGGCACATGGAGGAAGACCCATAATCTTAAAATTATGAACAATTGATTGACAGGATCTCCGACAGATAGGGTTAGTTGGAGTCATATATCAGAACAACTGTACACAGATTTCAAATCCTAGCTAAGAATTGCAAAATTATTTAAAGTTGCGCGCGCGCGCGCACACACACATACACTTGCTTCCAATTCACACAATCTATCAATTAAACTTGTTCATGATTAGTGAGTTTAAATTTGGGAAATATGTTACACTCCCTTTGATCGTTAATATAAGAGACATTCAACTAATTTAAATAGATTAAAAAAATAAAATAAATTAATTAATTACAACAAATCACTGTTTGATTCTCTAAAATAGTCATGTATAACATTATATTGTATATTACTCCACCCGGTCTTAAATAATATATCGTTTGCAGTGCAATTTGCACTATAAACAAGTCTTATATTTAGTATTGGAGAGTAGTTTATAAGTTAAGTGAATTGGTTTAAAAATGATAAATACATGAGATAAAATGGATTAGGGTAGTTGTCTTAGTTTGATCAATGATCTCGTGCTCAAATCTTGGATATGCAGTCATGATTGTTATCTAAAGGTAATTCTTAGTAGTGGGATAAAGAAAATGCATCGCATACCAATTGATTCCTATAAAAGATTAGGATATTATATTTATGATCAAATTCAATTTTAACTAATTCTTATATTAAGGACGTAGGGTAGTACATAACATGTGGTCTTAAATGTTTGGGGCCTACTATCGCCCAACCAGCATGCAACTATTGTAATGAATGGGTGTGATCACACAAGCTAAGAACTGAGACTACCGAATCATAGTTTTCTGGGACCAATAATTCCTAAGAAACCGACAAAATAATCGCAGCTTTCTCTCGTGGTTTTGATGGCAATGGAATGGGTAAGTCATAATATATGAACCGAATGTTTCATAATTTTAGGACTCTCAGAAGGGAAGACTCTGTGTGTATGTGTGTGTGGTCACTCTTTTCGAATGTTGCTGTTTCTCACACACAAGTCAATGATGTCTGTTTCTTGGATCGCTTGCTCTCTCCGCAAAGGACCAAACGATGGACATGCATATGTGTCCAAAGTGTGAGACCTAAATTAATCTGCCTCTCAATGAGAAGATCTTTTAATTTGGACTTGAAATTTCAGCAAAAGTGTCATAATTAGGAGATTTGTCTTAGAGAGCTTATATTATAGTTACAATAGCTTCACTAATTGCAGCCACATGCTCTCTCTCTCTCTCTTCTCTAAAATGATTATTATTGCATGGTTAATGCTAAAATATGCTACCAATAATGAAAGGGTTTGATAATATATGTTGGTAGACCTCAAACGTTCACTAATTGCTAACAGCTATTTGCTTCCTTAAAAGTACAAGCTAGTTTCTTACCAAACTAGGTTTCCTGGTCGGTACTTTAATGCTGTAAGTTAATATTAGTGGTTCAAAATCGCATCAGACTCTTTTATAAGAGATCCTGCGGTTTATTGCGAGGAAAATGAATAAAGAATATGTGGTGGAGGGTTTTGGGTTGGGTCCACAAAGAGGAGGAAAGCAAAGTGGGGTTATGATTTTGCGTGAGGCATGAAGATAAGAATGAAAGTATTGTGGCATTCACTTTGATAAAAGTAACAAGTAACAACAATGCCTTTATTTATTTGTTTTTCTTGGGGGGTGTGTGTGTGTTACTCAATTTCCATATTGGCTTTATTACTTTACTTTCATTCTTTGTTTTTTTACACAATAATTGTTGGGTGGCAGCAATTGTCTAATGCTGGAGACTAGTTAATGGGCTAAGTCATAGTCGAACCATGACGTTTGGAGGTATGCGATACTGAGGATTAAAGAAACAGAGTTGCATCCTAACTAATGACTATAACTTTTAGCTTAGTGGTAATCACTTGATCTTAACATTTATTATTAGAGTCAAGATCATGGGTTTGATTCCGAGCAGGACAATTGTTAAGGGCGAGATTCACTACAAAAAATAACTTAGTGACAATTTTCAGTAATGATGGATAAAGTCATTGCTGAAAGTTTGGCTTTAAGTGACAACAGAGAAAGTCGCCACTGAAAGTAGCCTTCAGTAACGACTTTTTTTGTCGTTGCTGAAGGCCAAACTTTTAATAGTGGCTTTTTCAATTTCCCCTGAAAGCATACTTTCAATGGCGATTTTTTTGAGTCACCGCCAAAGGTAAGACTTTTAGTTATGAATTTTTTTGGTCGCTATTGAAAGCAAGAAATTTAATATTTATTTTATTTATAAATTTTTATTAAAAATAATATTTTTACCTAAAAAGAATATTTAATAAAAATAAAAATTATGAAATTAATAATTATATATAGTTGTATAAAAATTATTATTCAATCAATAATATACTAAATATAAAATAAAATATAAATATATAAAATAATAAACACATGCATTAAAATTATTATCCAATTTACTTTTAGTTTCTAATAATATTAGATATTGAATATATAGATATATGTACAAATAATATATACATAAATGTGTGTATATTAATGTCTACAATTTATTATGTAGTAAAATATTATATATTTAAATATGCGTTTAAAGTATGGAAAGTCATTAGAGTTCAATTGGCAAAGACTCACTTGAGCACCCAAGGGGTTGAAGCTTCAAATTCCTGAAGAATGCAAATTTTCAGATTTATTAGTTGGTGACATGTGGCACTACGAGGTGGTGACACGTGACGTAGGTGAAGTGGCATATATGTAGCGACACGTGGTGTGTAGGGAATAGTGCTGATGTGGAAGTCCTTGATGATGTGGTGGCAGTCTGTGATGATGTGGAAATCACCTGAGTAAATTATTATTTTTTAATACTTGTGAAAAGATTTTCAATGGCAACGAAGGGTACCCTTCAGTGATGACAAAAAGTCGCCACTGAAGGTATCTTTTGGCAATGACTTTTTTGTTGTTGCCAAAGGGTACCTTTAGGGGTGACTTTTTTTTTGTCGCCGCCAATACTTTCAATGACAATCGCTACAATGGCAACTCTCTGCTGATGATTTGTTACCGCCAAAAGTCTTTCGGTCATCGTTGAAAGTCAATTTTTTGTAGTGATTATTGGCTAAGGTGTGGTAGCAATTGTCTCATGGTAGATGCCTAGTTGAGGAACCATGTCATAGTAGAATTATGCCGCTTGAATGTTTGCTCTATGATGGTTTAGAAAATAGAGTTGCACTCTAAATAATAACAATAACTGTTGACATAGTGGTAAGAACTTGATACCATCATACACACACGTTTTATTGATTGACATAATATAATCGTGAGATAGTAATCTTGTTGGCCTTTTATTTTATTTTATTTTTCATTTTGTTGGATTCTTGAATATTAATTTTCAGCATCTAAGTAACTTATCCCCTTTGATATGGTAGCTAGAAAAATATAGGAAAAGGAACAGAAGTGAAATTTTAAAATATGTTCAATATGCTAAAATTAATAAGATGGAATTCTTGACTAATTTTTGCTTAATATGTATACTAATAATATTTAAAATAATAAAATACCCTCGCCATTTTGTTTTTCAAAAAACCTATATCTCTAGATGTATTGATGACATCACCCACAAAACATTGATAATTCCATATTTCTAGTGATATATGCGTTATGTCCTAAGTTAATTGGTGAGTCATTGGCGTAATTTACGAAAAATTTAGGTAACTAAGTTGAATTCTCATTTATGTATGCTTTTCATTATAAATACATTGGTTTTATTGCTTTGATTTATACTTTTCTACATGCTTTGCTTACTCATTAGTCCTTTTATCCTTGTAAGGAACCAGAAGATT
>JANTPZ010003831.1:0-27014 GCA_025593235.1 Vachellia pachyceras
AGGGTTTAATTCATACAACTTTGTAATTTGTGCAGGAGTCTATAATGGCTATCAGCTTCAGTAACAAGGCTTCCAGATATCTATGCTCTGGAGGAAGTGGTCAAGTTGTAAGGATATGGGATTTGCAAAGGAAGCGCTGTATTAAATGGTTGAGAGGTCATACTAGCACTATTACAGGTGTAATGTACAACTGCAAGGATGAACACTTGGCTTCTATCAGCCTTAGTGGGGGCCTTATACTTCATAACCTTGCTTCTGGTGCAAGGGCTGCCGAACTCAAAGACCCCAATGAACAGGTTCTCTATTCTTCTTGTTTTTCCTCGTAGAAAAAAGTTTTTATTTTATTATTATTTTTTGAATCCTCCACCTCTTAAGTTCTAGTTTTTTTTTTCTGCTTTCGTATTTTAAAGTTGCTGTGTGTTAACCACGTATGTTGAAAATTGTAAGACCAGGTGTTGAGAGTTCTTGACTATTCGCGGATTAGTCGTCACCTTTTGGTGACTGCAGGTGATGATGGTACTGTTCATTTGTGGGATACGACTGGTCGGAGCCCTAAGGTATGCAATTTTTCTTTCATTTATCACGTACAATGTGCTGAAACATTTTGCAATAATAAAATACCATTTCAGTTGGCACTAGGTAGACTGTTTCTTTCTTTTAAAGGCACTTTCTGATGTAGTATTGCTAGAGCTTCCATTAAGTTGCTTATGCATGCATTGATATGGTAATTGTAAAATAAAAAAGAAATAATAAGCAAGATAGTTTGGGGAGTTTGGTTATTAGTGAGCATTGGCTTATAATTAACCAGTGGCTGTTCTCTTGTAACTCAATTTGGTGCATGATGAATCTTAGCGTATTTTGTCCCATCCTTCCCTCTTCAACCCACCCCTTTCTACACTCTTTTATGTGTGTGTGCCAGTTGTTCAGTCCTGATGCTGTCTTGTTGCTTTGCATATCAGAAAGCAACAGTTAAATGTGCTATCATATATTTAACTTTGCACTGGAATTTCATGTTGCCAATTTCATTGCAAAAATGCATGGGTCTCCTCCATGTACACTATTAATATAACTCACGCTCGTAGCATCTTTCTTTTTTGTCCTCTGTACCACTGATGTAATTGTCAAATTTAAGTTTATAATTAGTTTGGTGTGATTGGAATTCAATGAACCACCACATCCTCAGCCTTTTGCATTGCATAAAGGTATGTAAAGGGGAAAAAGAGAAGAAAAATCCTGCAGAAGCCATTTTCTCTCTCTCAATTCTTGCTTTATTTTCAACTGAATCTTCAAATGCATATTTGGGAATTTATTATCTTGCATTTGCTTTTCTCTTCGCCTTTTCCTTTTGTGTTTTGAAAAAAAAAAACAACATAACAGGTGTCATGGTTGAAGCAACATTCTGCACCGACTGCCGGTATTAGCTTCTCTCCATCCAATGACAAGGTTTCATTTCTAATGGCTTAATTATATTTAAATATACATGGAGATTCTGTTTATCCTACTGCGAAGTCATAAATATCTTGGTTGGATAACTAATCAAATAGTTCAGGTACTCGGCTGACACCATTCTTCTGTTGACAGATAATTGCTAGCGTGGGTCTTGACAAAAAATTATATACTTATGACACTGGTTCTAGAAGACCATCATCTTGTATATCTTATGAGGCACCATTCTCATCATTGGCCTTTAGGGATGATGGATGGATGCTGGCAGCTGCAACAAGCAATGGGAGAGTTGCTTTCTATGATGTTCGTGGAAAACCACAACCTTTTGTCGTTCTTCATGCTTATGGTAGCTCTGAGGTAGTTCTTCACACCGTTTAAAACTTTTTATTTCCAAGTATGGAGTCACTTTGTTGTTGCCTGGTGTATGATGAATGAGAAATTAACATGATATGGAAGCTGCTTATGATCATTCTCTTGAGTCTTGATCCCAAGCGGTGGTAGTTGGTTGGACAATCAGTAATTTGACAATCAACAGTAGTCAACTAATCATGTCATTAAGACGTAATCGCTCATTTTTGGAGCCTCCATTGGCTGTTTACTAAATTTTTGCACACGTATGTAGTTTTATTCCCTTTATTTTGTCCTCTTTTATTTTTCTTTTATATATTTATATTTTCCATTTTATGCCCTTCGGTCAACAGGCAATGGATTTTGGGTTTATCTCTATGTAACTCGTGAACAGGAATCGCAGCCCTTTTTCTACTTATTTTGAAAAGCCTTCCATTGGGTTTTTAAAACATTGACTTTGACCATATGATATGTGATTATTCCCTTAAGTTAGCTACTAAATTTATGTTTTCAAACTTCAGCTCTAATAATGGATACTGTGGAACAGGCTGTCACAGGCTTATGCTGGCAAAGGTCAAAACCTGTGAGTGTCAATGACAATTGCACTGCTGAGACTGCACTTGTGGGAGATGCAGTTGAAGATTCCATCCTTATGCCAGATCCTTTACCTTCTGCAACCTCATCAAGTGTTTCTCTATCTACTGTAGTGTCAAGTTCTAGGAATTCTGGTCGTCTAAATGCCTCCATTGAAGTATCTTCACTTAAATCATCTAGCGGTGGATTGGCATCAAGCATTCTGAGCGGGTCTAGTGGAGAGGAAACACCACATCGTAGCCATTTATGGCCAGGTGGAAATCTCTCAAGGCTAAATGCTCCACGTTCTGGTTATAACTTCAAAGATGACATGGAGGTTTTCTCCCCTCTTGTGGATGTTCAACCAATAACACCCTCACTATGGGAAGAAAATGGAGCAAAGAAGGATAACATGTTTGCAGATAGGAAACCTTCATCACTGTTGTTTCCTTCATCTAGTAGGAAACTTCCAAATGCAGAGGAGGGCAGCATTGATCATCCAATATTTGATTGGAAACCTGGTTCAATTTCCAAGCAGGTTCTCGTTCTCCTGTGGCCTTTGTTTTGAATGGAAATGCTCTATATGATGCATATTGCTAGAACTTCCCAATATTGAATGCAAAGAGATTATGGTTGTCAAAAGCAAATGAATAATTGGAGGGTTTTTTTTTTTATTTTGAAAGATTATTCGCCTCTGTATCGTCTAACCTATGGACGTGGTATGTTGTGAGTTTGATTATTCTACATCTTATTTTCATCGACAACATTTAGTACCTTCTTCCTCATGTTTATACTTGCTTCTCCTTTCAAATTCTTAGCGAAAATTTGGCATGCCTTGAGGATGATCTTCAAAATATTTGAGTTCTAGGTTTGTTTTAATTCTGAATTGCAAATAAGGCATTCTGCTTGAGAGCATTGGTTAGTATTATAAGTTGATTCATCAAACTAATCTCCAAAACTTTGTTTTTTCACCCTCTAGCGCAAAATAATATACAGGAGTTGATATATGCTAGCCAGTTTGGCGTGAATCTTTCACTGCACTTGCTCAGGATAGTTCATTCAAGTGAGCTTACTTATTTTGAAATGATTATATTGCTTTATAAATTTGTGTAGGATGAAAGTCGATCTTCACTTCCACCTGTGGAATCAATTGCTCCCCCATCTTCCAAGGATGAAGCTTCTTCAATCACTCCTCCAGAAGCTTGGGGTGGTGAGAAGTTTTCTGAAAAATATGCCTACCTTCGTCAATCCATCAATGCACCTTCTCGTTTTGGGACATTGGCTTCTGATGTTCAGACAGCTGGATCAATGTCTTCCGGGTTGCAGGCTTCCTCATCATCAGATGTTGCTTCTCTTACAACTTCGAGCATCAATTTTGCCAATTTACGCAGTAAAGATGTCTCTACTAGTCAGGGGACTTCATTGGGTTTTCCGGATCACTTGTCTTCTAATTCCTTGTCTATGAATACAAAATCCATTCTTGGACAGGTTAATCTGGATTCTCCACGGATATCATCTTTGACCCGACGATTTTCCACTTACGCGGAGAGAATAAGCACTACATCTACCTTCAGCGATGGAGTATCTCTTTCAGTAGGATCACCTAAGATGAAAAAATCTGGAGCAGAAACCAGAGAAGAACTGCTACATAGCCTGCTGCTGAAGTCTGATACATCAGTTTCAACAGAATCAAGCTCCATGTTACCTGCAAATGTATGTAATGGTGAAATTGGTGCAGTATTTATGTCTCATGTTTGCTTTGCAGATACTATTGTTAGATTGTTTTCATTAGACTGGGTGGAGCATCTTCTCTATTCCTTCATCCTAATCAATGAAACACAGACGACCTATGTTTTTGTTAGACTGTGCAGAGCATTTATCTCTATTCCTTCATCATGGATATTTATTTTCCTTGTGTATCGATGTGATATTTATAATAGGGTGTAAGCACACAACAACAGAAAGCGTCTCAGTTAGATGCACAGCAAAGTTCTTCATTTACACTTCAGCTTTTTCAACGAACCTTGGAAGAAACTCTAGATTCGCATTTGAAACCCATACATGAGAATATGAGGAACCTTCATATTGAAATGTTGAGACAGTTTCATCTGCAGGAGGTATGCATCTGAAATTACTTTTCCATTTTTTTGTCATTTCCAATTCCTTTCTTCCTGTATTAATAGCCTCGTTGACAGACAGAGACATTTAGCGTGATGAGATCCATTCTGGAGAACCAAGCGGAGTTGATGAAAGAAGTGAAATCTCTTCGACAGGAATTTCAGCAGCTCCGACAAATGCTCTGATTTTTGTTGATAAAGTTGTAATTTTTTTTGTCCCCTTCTATCCTTTGTGGGCTTTGTTTGTTACATTGACAAATTGACGTTGAATGCATGGTCTTGTAGGTAGTCTAGGTTTGCTTCTCTATCAGCAATAGAAGTCTATTAGGCGATGATTGAAGAAAAATATGAAGGGAAGGAGGAAAATTTCTTGGTGCTAGATTAGGACTTTGAAAATGTACAGAAATGATTTATTTTGCAGATTCTTGTATGGGTGCATGCCTATTGATTGATCCATTCACAATTTGATTAGTTCGAGTTTCTGTTTGATTGATCAATCCTTTTGAACTCTGAGAAGCTGGTTGTCCACTCCTCTCCCTAGTTCCCATACAATTTCTGGTATGTGCCACTGTTATCCAAGTGAAGAACTGTGCATGATTGTGGGCCTGTGTGGATTAGTGGTGGAAGTTATTTTTCCAATGTGATTTGTGGAGAAGTTTTATTTCAATATACGTAAATATGATTTGTAACACTATGGTGAATAGGTCCTGTCTCCAAACAGGCCCAGCGTTGACATATTTTTCTGATTCAAGTCTACTTCCATTCAAGTTATCAGCTTTTACAAATGAGACAATGAGCCTGTTTGTTTAGGTGTTTGGAGAGGAAAATGAGCGTTAGGAGGGTCAAAAGCATGATTGCATAAAAAATGCCTGTTTAGCACTCCTGGGGAGATCAGCAAAAAAGGAGCTTTTTTTTTGGTGGAACCAAAAAAGGAGCTTTTAGCTTGAAGCAACTGCCCCACACGTTTTCTCAAGCTTCACGATGGAGCTGAAAGAAAAGAGGATCTGCAGGGGGCAAGTGAGAGGTTTAGAGAGGGGGCTGAGAACGCTGAGTGCTGAACTGAGAGAGAAGGTGGAGAGAATTTTTCTGTTTTTTTGTTTTAGGAATTTCTGCCCCTTCCGCTGTCCGTACCTTTTCCTTGCATCTAGTCCAAGTTCTTGCAATATTTTAGGAATTTCTGTTTTTTTATTTTTATCATTTTATTTTTCTCCTAAATTTATTACAATGTATAAAATAATATATATTATTTAGTGATATTTACGTTCATTTAAGTTATTTTTTTTACCAAAATTACTTTAACATTTATTTAAACAAGTTTTCATTTTTTACAAAAAATTACTTATACTATTTACAATTCAAACATAAACTACATCACATTATCCAACTTCTTCCTAATGTTCCTTTTCCAAAAATCATTTTACTAAAAACTAGAAAGTTATTTCTGTCATGATTGATTGGTTGTGGTTGCTTGATGTGAGGATTCTTCATGTAGAAAACATAATATATGCATCCCTGACGATGTTTTTTTTTTTTGGGGCAAGCATGCTCACTCATTGATCTTGGTTGCATTTTCTATTTTTCCAAACGCTAAACACGAGTATTGTTTTATTGGAGTTATCATGTGTAAAGTATTACCATATACTAAATGTAGTGCATCTTTCAATAGAAATTTCAACTTTAATTTACCATATTGTGAAATATTAGCTCCTTCCGTTAGATCTAATTTTATTTACATGGTTGTATTTTCAATGAGATTGTTTTTCCTAAAAAATGTCTAGGAGTGGATAAATTGTGGAGTAATAAAATACTCACATTTCCTTTAATCACACACAACCTTTTATGTGTCCATTTAGTAAAGTGGTGAAAAAATACTTTTACCATTTGCGAGGTAAATGTATAAAGGAGATTATCTCGTTTTACAGAAAAATACTGTTGAACGTGTTTTTGGGGTGTTGAGAAGCTTTCCCAAACAACCCCTTTATTTATTTATTGATACTATTGGTGATGGCTTTGAAATTGAAAGAAACAATCCTTAAGAGATCATTGACCATTATTATATCCCCACATTATTTTTTTTCCAGCTCTTTTATTCCCTTCCTATTTTGTTAGAGTTGAAGAATTGAAGAAGCATCTTTGGTTTTTTTTTTAAAAAAAATATTTCGTTACTTATTCTTCTATCTTCTTCAAATAAAAAATAGGGAGATTTACTGTGTGGTCCCACATAGTGAAGATATTTAGCAAATGATTCCAAATTTTAAAATATTTAAAAAATGGTCTCATTAACAACCCTTGACAACACCATGTGCTGTATTGACAACACATAACCATTTTTTAAATATTTTAAATTTGGGACCATTTGATAAATAAGTCCCTTATTTGGAACTCAACAGTAAATCTCCCTAAAAAATATAACAAAATATCTTTATGAAGTATTAACATATATAGAATCATAAATCCAAAAAAGGGTTGGTTCTGTCATCTGTGCTTATCTGAATTCAACTACACTTGCGCTACTCGGCTTTAGTATATCTGATCGTATGCCTCCTAGGCCATAACTGATACATCACAGTGTGAAACGAATCCAACGGCTCTGGTTTCTTGTTCCACACGAAATGCTTACTCGCTGCCGCACCCGATCCCTTCATTCGCTCGCCCGGATCTCTCCACGTGATATTGAGCACGTGCTTCAGCTCCTGCACTCCTCTCCCGCTTCTCAAGAAAACCGCCATCTCCTGCCACCTCAGCACGTCAATATACGGCAGGTCGTTCATGAGCCGATCAGCTATCACCACAGGCAGACACCCAAAACGCAAAGCCTCACCAATCCATGACACGTCGTTTCCGTACTCGAACAAACAAAACTTACTGCCACTCAATCTCTCAGCAAAAGTAGTCTCATCCGACTGTTCCGCTTCGACACAGAACTCACGATCGTTGACCAACTCGTCGATCAAACTCAGCGACGTTATCGCTCCGTGCTTAACATAGCCCAGAAAACTCACCGTTCCGTTTGCCGCCGCGTGAGATTTAAAAACGACCGGAGGAAGCGTGACATCCTTGTGAGGGATGAAGTAACCGCTGTCCTTTCTTCAGGCGGGAAAACAAAAGATTTGAACCGAGTTCTTCTTCAGCTCCACGACGTTCCGGTTCGAGTCGTGCCCGATCCCGTCGCAGGACAAGAAGAAGTGGTCGGCGCCGAGGGCTCGGTTCCAGTACGGAAATTCCGTCCGTAGGCTTCTGATGAAGCGAGCGAGGGAGCGCAAGGACATACCGGAAGAGAAAGGGACGAAGTAAAGGTGTGCTTCATCGGCGTTCTCGGTAACGAAGTGGCACTTTAGAAGTGTAGCGTAGAACAGGGATTCAGCTTGGGTTGTATAGTTGAAGGCCTTGTATGGTTTGTAGATGAAAACTTTAAAACTCAGAACCATTTTTTGATAGCTACCAAGGATGGTGGTGGGTGATAAGTAAGGCGGCGAAGCATTGAGGAGGATCGTTGGTTCGGACTGTGCGATGAGGAAAAGAGAGAATAAGCAGATGATAACAGAGAAGCAGGCCATGGAGGAAGTGAAGACGAAGTTGGTCAAATGGTTGACAATGAAGTGATGAACGTAAGGTTATCCACTTTGGCTTTGGGATATGACAAGTTTCATGAAAGAGAGACGAAACTAATACTACCAGGTCGAGTCCTTAATTAGTAGTTAATACAAGAGCGAAAATTAAATTTTTAACTGAATAAATTATTTAAAATTAATTATTTATATGTATAATTATATTATATATTATTTTATAAGTATAAGTGGGCAGAAAAAACAATCTATATTGACATATCATGATGCATAATGCTTTTTTTTTTTTACCAGCCATGCAATGTTGACTTTTTATCTAAATTATTCTAAGAGTTTATATAGAATTGTATATTCTTAGTCATGACAGAACTTGGAGACAGAAATGAAATCGAAATAAATATTATAATATTTGCAATAATTGCATCTTATTTAGATGCGTTTTTGTGAGCTATTCATCGAACTGAATATTTTTTGTGAGTTATTCATTCTGACATGAACTAAATTTTTTAAACATTTTCCCTCCAAAGCTGACATATTCAGTTCAATCTACATGGATTGCTATTTGTTTATATTAATTTAATTTCGTTTCAAAATAATGGTGGGTTTTAGAGGAGTTTTTAATATAAGTTGAAGTATACATTCAGTCTTTTAAATTTATATCAAATTTCAGTTTGGTCCTTTAAATTTAAAAAGTACATATTTATTCATTTTATATTAATACCGTTAATCTATTTTAATACAAAATGTTGACTCACCAAATTTAAATAGTTATTTGGTAATGAAATACTCATAAAATATATTTAAAATTTAATTATTTAATATAATCATTTTAACATTTTAAAATTTAATCACTTTTCGTTATATTTAACAGCAAAATCACTGTGTAAATAAGGTAGATCAATATTTTCTGTTAAATGAAATTAACGATGTTAAAGTAAAATAACTAAAAGTGCATTTTTAAACTTAAGGGAATAAACTGAAATTTGATGTAAATCTAAAGGATTAAATATATACATTAACCTTTAATATTATATTAACTAATTCAGATGGTTGAAATAATTAACCATATCATTAAATTAATGACCCTCTAGCAAAGTGCACTCCAAAGGCATGCAACGTAATTAACCTCTAATGTAGGTTAGATTTATAATTTAATATATAATTAACATTTTACCCAAATATTTTAAAACTAAATCACATATGTTGGGGTTAATTAAGCTATCTTTTTTTAATTTACCTAAATTAGTTGTATACCCCTCTATTCTTTAATATAAAACTTATTTTAATAAATAAATTGTACCATAAAATATATTTTATATTGAGAACCACATTAATTCATATATTATTACTACAACGTGTTTCTTATTCTTTAAGTTGAGGTTTGTCTTGCAAATGCATCCCATTGAAATACTCTGTATGGATATGCATCATGATACCAGGCATGTGGATCATATTACCATGTCCTGTGCTTCTTTGGAATACTTGTATAAGCTAATTTTTCAATATGATCTATAAGGTAAATATGTATGTAAGAAAAATTTTATCACGACTTATATTAGCATGCTTCTCAAGAGCTAACGTAAACAGTTCCAACAATAATTTGCTTAGGCCCTAAAAAGTTGCTTAGTTTATTCTATAATATTTATAATAACCAACATCAATATATATATATAATGTATTCAGACATGATCCGTTACTTTGGATTAAGAAAAGATTTTGTTATTGAATTTGGGTTTCAAATTCAGAATCTCTTAGGCGTGGATCTTGTAAATGCATGGCCCTGCGGATGAATTTGACAATTCTTATTATAATAACATTAAAGTTTTCTTGTAAAAAAGAGGTAGTAGATTTAATTCTAGTTAATTATAACTATCCTTCCTTCTATTTTTTTAAGAAAAACAGATGTATTCTCTTAAATTTTTCAAAGGTTTCAAACAGATATATATTTTATAAGATGAATGCCTCATATTATTAGCATTTAGTATCGATTATTTTTTTTTGTTTGAACGAGGTATACTTTATTTGAAACCTTTGATCAATTAAAGGGAGACTGAGAGATTCGGATATTTCATAAGAGAACTATTTTTTATTTAACTATAAGAAAATTACTGGCATATTGATACCTTGACTCATTTCTTTATACCTTTAATCTTTTCTCAAATATTCTCAATTCGTATATCAATCTTGCCTTAAGAGTTATGCTAATTTTATCTATATCATTCTGATTTTATAAGATCTCCTCAAAAAGTGCTATTTACAACTGATCTTTTAATATTCACAACTATATTATATTGCTTTCAGTCCTTAATATAATAGGTAGATTTTGCTAACATATTCAAATGATAAATAAATTATTTAATTATAATATATATTGTGAATTTATTATCCCATACTTCGGTATACTTGTATGTATATGGAATTTTGTCTTGTCTCCAGATTAAATTTAGAGGAGACACTAGAATTTTCCCAATAATTCATATAAGTAATTCAAAGATCACTGTAATGTAAAAGGGAATATGAATAATTCTAGTTTAGCAATAGACTCGGGTGTTGCATTAGTTGTTTTTGTAATACAACGTAAAACAACCTCAGTACTCTCTTTAATCTTCGACATAAGACATGTTAGGCTTCCTTACCAAATTCGTGCATGTTTGGAAAATCTTCTTCCAATGGTGTACGCAAGTCAAACTAAAAGCATCTGAAAATATTTTAAAAGTATCTTGAATTTTGTAAAAATCATATCGAAATCCGTAAATTTTTTGTAATTTTATAAATTATTTTTAGAATCCGTAAACTCTTTTCTCCCAATGAATTCCCAAATAGATTTATCCCAACCTATTGAGGCCATCAAGGTAGCTCTAGCAGCAAGTTTTATCCCAACAAACATTGAAGTGACTCAGTAAATTGGGTTAGATATAAATTTGAAGTCTGATTTAAAGAACATTTTGGACTGAATATGATAATCTTGATGTGGTATAGCTCAATTTTAATCTAACATCAAGTTGAACATCCATTGGACTATTTAGGCACGTCACGCTCGAGGATTAGTGGTATAAATATAATGCTCAATAGGCTCCTCCATGTAAAATATCAGAAAAATTAATTTATATTTTATATTTTGACTAGGTTAATCCACAAAAGATCCTGATTTCTTCTTATTATTTAATGCTTATTAAATTGTGCCGATCAATGAAATTTACGTGTGATATTTGTTTTTCATTTTAAAAAAGTGCAAATTTAGATGGCGATTATTGAAGTTGAGAAATAAAAAAAATCTCAAATTTTACTTAAAATCTTAATTTGAATCACTAAGGATTAGGTATGATTGGGAATTTACGAAAAGGGTCATTTTCCTTGGCATGGTACCCAGATCCTTTTGTCATGTTGTTTCTTTGATCTGCTTGGACTTCTCTCTCTGTCCTTTTCGCCCTGTTTGTCGTTTATGATGTTGATTGCTTGTGTTTTGACTGCTTCAGATTTTTGTGGTTTCGTTGGGATAAATTTTTCATTACAAATAGTGATGTCGATCTCCATGAATTTCTCCACCGAGCAGTATCAATGAAGAAGAAGTCTTCTGCTTATAAGAATACAGTTTTCTTTTGGTCGGGCCAAAAAAAAGGCAGCTTTATTTGATTGTAAACTGATCATTGCTTGTTCTTATGAATTCATCTCACCTGGCTGCATCTTTTGTTCAGTTCAGTTTATTTCTCTTATCAAATCCATGAGTTTAGCTTTGTTTTCAGTACTTTTTTTTTTGTTTTCTACAAGACAAACAGTTCTTAATTTAGCATTATTTTGGTACAGTCGTCCTCTTCTAGCTTTCTTAATCAAACCTTGGGCAAGTAACCTTGCATGCTTGAGGCCTTTCCATGGCTTCAAATATTATGATTCTTTTCCTACACTAGGCGTTGGGAAATATCTTGCTTGGGCTTGGTTAAAACTTCAGCAGATCTCTCCATTAAGAGGTATGTATGGTAGTCACTGTAAGTATTGACCTCGAGCCACCATCCTTAGATACTATTGAAAGCTATAAAGAAAAAGCACACTTGAGCAATGGTATGTTTCTCATCAGGGATGAGAATTTTCAGTTCAAGACTCTCAAGAGGCATAAAATCCAGGTTGACCCTTTCCATTACTTATCTTCATATATTTTAGGACTATTTGTTTGAGATAAGTGTGGGAGAGAGACCCCTCTAGTAGTGAAATTAGCCTGGGTAGTAGTAAACTAAAATTTTTTAGGTAGTAAATATTAGTAAGGAATACATACAACTTCCTGTTAAATACAATTTCCTGTTTTTAGATAAGTGTGTGGGAGAGACTCCTCTAGTAGTAAATATACTTGTCTGCTGCAGATTATCCTCTTGATACATATTAGTTTTGTGTGGAGGACAACACAAGAATTAAGTGTGGGGGAGGGAATGAGTTGATTGATTGATCAGTCACTGATGAAGAATGCCCTATTTTTTTTTAACAAAATTGAAACTTTTTGTACAAAATTATCCTATACTTAAATTGTTACGCTCTAAAATATGAAAATCCTAATTTATCTTAAGCAAATATGAATCTTTTTATATTTATTGTTGATTGTGGTACTTTAAAATTTATTATACTTTGAGAATTATCATTACGAAATAGGTAAAACAATTGCTTTGTGATTAGTCAATCTTCAGCTGGTCATTGTGGATATCTTAGAAGAGAGATAGCCTTGTTGGAAGGATTTATTTTGACCTTAAATTCCTAAACTGAGTGATTAACCTCCTACACACATAACTCTGTAGAACTTGTTTTAGTTCTTTTATAGCTACTTTTCGCATGTGCAATTCTTTAAAAGGATAGACATTCGTATGCCAAACCCTTTATATCCCAAACACAAGCCACAAATATCATTCATCCCTTGTTACCCCCTTTGAGGCATTCATTTTTCTTAAATTCTATCATATATTGGGGTATTTTGCTACACATGTGAATATATTTTCAAAAGCATTCTTATCTGGCAATTATATTGTAGTATTGTTGTTGCTATTTATACATTTTAGGGTGCCAAATAAACTTTAAATTAGGAAAATTTAGCTTTGAATTGACTCCACGTAGAGATACGACCCGAGTTGTACTACTATATTGTAGTTTAATTCGGTATTAATTTGACGCCTTGGCGATGAGGCATGCCAGAAAGCAAGAAAAATATCACAATGAAGGCACTCATTGTGATTGGAGGCTTTGGAACAAAACAATGTCCACTGACACCAAGTGTCCCCAAACCTCTTGTTGATTCTGCTGACAAACCTGTGATTCTGCATGAAGTTAAAGTATCTTTTCTTCAAGTCCTATTTCTGTTAGTAAAGTTGAGATGTGCTTGGTTGATGACTTTTCTGGGCAATATCTGATACCTTGTGTATTATGGATCTTTCACATTTTTGAAGATAGACATCATGGCTGGTGCCAAAAATTGACCAAATATGATGGGTTGAATTAGTTCCAGCATTCTGATATCTCAAAACTATTTCAAAACAATTTTCATCCCCCCAAGTCCCATATGTCTGCATATTTATATATTGAAGATAGTACAATTGGAATCCCTTTAAATGTTTATTTGGGTCAACTTATTTTTTAAGTAACAGGAAAATATGCAGAGGGTTTTACCTTGTAAAGCACAACAATACTTATCTAGGACATATAATTCCTATAAAATAACAAAATCAAAGAAATTTTTGTAATTACATGTTTTTTTTCATGCGATGTAATGGAGGGGGATATAAAAAATGCCAAGGTCCAAAATATGGAATCATCCCGTTCACCTTGCGCAAGCTCTAAACCCCAGTAAACCCCTTGGGGTGTCTCGCTGTTTGGTTGCTGGAAATGGCGTTCTCCTCTGTTCTTCGCAAGTCAGCTTCTTCTCTTAGGCCTCTTGCGGCTCATCTGCTTAAGTCCCACCGTAATTACCATGTTCTGCTCTTCACTGCCATCATCAATCAGCTCCCTCGCTCTCGCAATCCCTTGTTCCTCCCCTGCTCTCATTTCTCGTCTGCGCCGTTGAAGAAATTCCCTTCTGATGAGACCTTGCTTCGTGCCATCGAATCTGAAATCCGTTATGCCGAGGATACTGACGACCACGACAAGGTATGTTGTTTTTAAATGTCTTAGTATTATCTTGCTGATTGGCATATCGTGAACTGGTAAGATAATCGAGAATGAAGGGATTTTAATACCCAACACGATTCGAATGATCTGGTTGCAAATGGGTTTCATAGACAAACAAATCGCGCTTGAGGAATTTAGTAAGTTAGGCTTCTTCAGGCATTTTTATAGTGCTCCTCAGATGCGATGTAGAATCAAACTTTACAAATCGGTTAAAGTTGGCTGCCTGTTTTCGAGGATTGATCTGGGTTCCATTTTTTGTCTCATTTTCAAGAAATCAGAATGATCATTTTCCTTCGTTTCTTTGGCAAAAAGGGTTTACTTCTCCTATACTTTATTGATTATTACAGCTCTACGGCTGTTAATTTCTGTCCTTGTGCAAGTGCCAGTGCTCTTTCTGCGACATTCTTTCATATAATTTATCCGTAATGCAGTATTACATTTGAAATGGATTGCTTGGTTTAAGTCCTCTGTATTCTTTTCCCCTTGGGGGACAGGTTGAAGACCCACCAAGTGATTTTCCCTTTGAAATTATTGATAGTCCTGGACATCAGATTATAACACTCAAAAGAACATACCAAGGTGAAGATATAAAGGTTGAAGTTCACATGCCTGATCTAGTTACTGGGGAAAATGAGGATGATCGTGATGATGATAATGAAAGTAAAAGGGCCAATCAGTCTAACGTTCCTCTTGTAGTCAGTGTCTCTAAGAAGGATGGACCCATTTTAGAGTTTGGTTGTTTTGCTTACCCTGATGAGATCACCATTGATAGCTTGACTGTGAAGAATCCAGAAAACTCTGAGGATCAAATTCCTTACGAGGGTCCAGATTTCCAGTAAGCTCCTGTTCCTTCATATCTCGGTCCTTTTGATTTCCAATTCAATGTTGTTTTCTTTTACTTCTAATTCTTACAAGTTACAAACATCTTTCACTTATTTACTGTTTTTTCCCTTTCAGAGATTTGGATGAGAACCTGCAAAAGGCCTTCCACAAGTATTTAGAAATTAGAGGAATCAAACCTAGAACAACTCAGTTCTTGCACGAGTACATGATCAACAAGGACAGCAGAGAATACTTGGTGTGGATGAAAAAGCTCAAAAAATTTATTGAAGCTTAAACTTCAAAATCATCTCGGAGCCTTTATTTGATGGACGTATGAACCATGCTACTGCATTTTTAATGAACTACGTTTGGCGGGGAAGATATAAGATTTCCTATTATCGTTGTTTATTCTAATTATATAATTTTTTATAATATTTTTGTTCCCTGGTTCTCACTCCCCTAGAGGGGTAGTTTAGTAAAACCCTCCATTAGCGATTTTACAGGCTGACTGGAATACAGGCATTGACCATGATTGTTGCCCCCTTAAATTTGTTGATCTACAATATTTTTCGATAATAAATGACTATTTTGATTTTCGAAATTCTCGATTAGATGTTTGAAGGAAAAAAATTATCGCATGAATACTAATTTCCTTAGATGTTCATATCAAATGCAGTAAGCCTTGTTCAACCATTTTGATAAATATCGTTTCATTTTAAATGTTGCAAAAACCTATACGAAAGACCCAATCACTGAGCGAGTATTTTTCAAAAAATAATGCCATTAAGTTGGTTAAAATTACTTATCCATGAACAATGAAATATTAACGAATTCGTTTATGTTCTTAAAAAATAAAAATAAAAAATTGGATTATTGATTCATGTTACGATGTGAGCCTAATGGAGGTATCGGCATAAGCTTGCTTGATTCCATTAAATAATCTATGTATGACGTTATGAAGTTGCTGTGAACTTAGTCATGTCCCATGTCAGACAACATGCCATATCATATATTAAATATTTTTTTTTTTACTGAAGGGGCATGCATTAACAATATGACATTACAAGCAAGATTGATGTTTTCTTTGAGTTCTCTAAGGACCAGATTCTCATGCTACTAAGCTATAACACGACAGTATCAAATATCTTGTGTTAGTGATCAAATATATCTTATGCCAAATCGGAATCTACTCATTATTTGATCAAGTCCCGATTATTACAGTTACCTGTATCCTATTCGATATTCAAAGGACATATCAAACATTTTTGGGGCAGATACCACCAGGCACGCCACAAACCTGAAACCATTGCTGCCCCTAACGAAGAAATAGTAGTGAAGCCACACTCTCTCCTTTTGAGAGTCCGAGTGATTCATGTATAATTAGCATGCAACACAGAAATTATAATTATTTCCCAGATCATGCATAATAGATGGCTGTGTTTGAAGAAGGAAGGAAGCAATTTTCAAGTGCAACATGATAGGAAAAACTGAAGAGACAGAGATTAACAGAGACAGAAAATAAAGCCCAGACCAGTCCCCAAGCAAAACGCTTGCCTTGCCTTATTGGTGAAGAGGTGCTTTACAAGCAAAACGCAGGATCAAGTGGTAAGGTCTTGGTGAGTGTAAACAACTCCGTTATCACCATCAACTACTTGTCCACTTCCTCTAAGTATCCTGCAAATAAACATGGCAGAAAAGGGAGGAATACATAGGTGATGCCACGTGTCTTCATGGAATTATAAAATGAACCTACCATAATATTATGCCTCAGTATGTATGAATCCAACATGAGAAGTGATGCATGGATTATAAATGTTACTTTGATAATCTTATGAAATATATTTCTTATAGATCATACCGTGTATGCTTGACTACTATTATTATCCATGCATGCAGTGGCAAGTTGAAATGATCTTTGATACAACTCATTTCTATGAACTATAATATAATGACAAGACAAATGAACAATGGTATTTCACAAACTTCATTCATATTTAATATATGCACACCATTTGATTTGGGGAAAAAAGCATATGAACACTATTAATTATAAATGAACAGAAGTATATACAAGTTTACAAGCCTAACTTCATTCATATCTAATCTCTTGCTATAATTGTGATTGTTATGATTAATGTCTACCAACTAAACAAGAGACCCATCACGTTTGGTGATTGCTTGTAAAGAAAGAATTTCTATTGTATATGATCAAAACAATACATACCATCTGGTTGTTAACAATCCTTCAACTCCTACGGGACCCCGAGCATGAATCCTGCTTGTACTTATTCCAACCTATTAAAGCCATTAGGAGTATTAAATTAATTCACAATCTTAGCATAATAGATCAAACCTCAAAGTGTGAATAATATCTTACCTCTGCACCCAATCCAAAGCGTGCACCATCACAAAATCTTGTGCTAGCATTGTGAAAAACAGCAGCACTGCCAGTATATAGCAAACGAGGTAAATATGTTACTAAATTTGCACAATGTACTGATGTCTTCTATTGCACATAATGGGGCAAAGCCCCAAGACCACGTACTACAGCAATAATGAAATGCTGCAAACCATTTAATTATGCGAAATAATTTATTTCCTACACTTCTTTCTTAAGAAAACAAACACAGAAAATAACAGAAATACCTATCTACTTGGCATAGAAACACATCAGCAACTTTGCAATCTTCAGCAATTATACAATCGGTGTGTGCACTGCCACAGAAAAGAGGGAAATGTTGCATATTTCCTTATAAATTGATTGCACCATCACAGTAGTTATTTGAATTGAAATAGAAGAGGGGGAAGAATACAAATGAAAGGAACAGGTTTCAATACGTTTCTTGTCAAAAACACAACAGTGACATGCCTTCCATAAAGATTTATATGGTCAATAGCTGAATACACATCATCCACTATTTCAACAGTGCAAGCCAATGAACTGTATTCATGATGAAATGAACGCGCCTTTGGGATATTCAACAATGAGCTTGCCTTGGGTCCTCCATATAAAGTAACACCTGCACAGATTTTACATCGCTTAGCCTTTGTGAGATGCAAACCTTGTACAAACATCCATTTGACTTCCAGACAACAGTCATCTATGTCAATATCCCCACAAGCAAAATTGGCAAACAGTTAATAAGGAACTAAAGTCAATTTTTGTCAATTGCGATATAAACATCACCAATCAATTCATGGGTTCGAAACTGGCACTCTTCTCTGTTGAACCAAAATATAAACCTCAATTTCCAATCAATTTTTTCAAGTTCCTATATATCTATATAATAATATTGGGGAAAAATCCTATAGTTCATTCATATACGTAACAAGTCTAGTACAGAAATGCTTCCTTCAGTAGATTATAGGCTTGAAGTACAAAGCCAGTAGCATGATTCTTACAAACGAATATCCTCCAAGTTTCCCCCAAAAACAAAGAAAAATATACCAAACCGATATCTTTGATGACACAAATCCTCGATCTTTTTAATCCAAAAATGAAGAATTCAAATTTGTAATCGTTTACAGCCATAAACCAGAATAATTGCTCAAATTTGAAAAGAGTATTAAAGATTAAACATATACTTACCGCATGAATTCTAACTTGTGCTGGAAAATGGCCAGAAGCGTCAATATTAATAGATACATTACTATTACTAGAGTTGCTCAGTTTCCTTACTAAAACTATAGTTTGTTACAAAAAATCAGTGTGGAACGTAACTCAAATTCTGGGTGAAATCATAAGGACAAGGAAAAATGACAGAGTAATGGATTAGTGGGATAATGGGAAGTTAGAGAGATTTTAGGAATAGATATTAATTTGAATTATTTTAAATATTTTTCTATTTATTAATATTATTACTTGAGAAGTTAGTTTTATTTTAAATTAGTTTGTTTTGCTAAACAAGGGGGCATTATGGTTGTTTAAGGTCCACTAACGTCTATTGGTGGCAAGATATTAGGGATATTTTGTTACATTTATTTAATTGTATTCCAGCAGCTATAAATATGCTAGCTAGGGTTATGGTCAAGGATAAAGAAAAAAGATAAATTTGTATTCAATTGGAGATTCTCCTTTTGTTGGTCATTAAGTTTATTTAGGTGAGATTCTTGTTTAAATATTCCTCAGTGGAATTTATCATTAGCTATTTGAGAGTGAAAGTGAGATCCTTGCTTCATTTTCAAATAGATTTATCCTGTTATTTCCTTTTTTTTCTTTAGTATTTTTATATTCAGATTTAGGATTCTACCAAAAAACCTTAACCCAACAAAAATAAATCTATTCTGGCAAAAAAAACTAAAATAAATCTAAACATAACCAATAGATATAATTACAAATTAAAGCATACAAAGAAAGCAGTTGTTGACAGAAATATACAGTTTAAGATACTTTTTGCTGAAAATACATACCTTCAGTCCGAAGGTCAACAATAATATCATTGAGCCAACCTTTCTCTGCCAAGTCCTTGTGAACAAGAAGTGTTTCCTAAAATTTGAATTTTGAACAAGGAGATTAGCCATATATGACTGTGACCACTGAGCAAAGAAAAATAGTTGGTATTAATAAGCTTGCACTGTTTTCCAGTAGTATGGATTACCATGGCATTGCAACCAGCTGGATAATCTATTTTTGCATCCAATACAATCCGCCTAGCCATCTCCCTGTTAGCAGACTTATCAACATAGATGTGGCAAATTCCATCTGAATTAACAAACATGCAGCCTTACTGTGACAGACAACCAAATTCCTGAAGAAAAGGATCTACCATAGCATACCAAGCACTGCTTGAACGTAACATTTAATCAAAAGCATAATTGTCTTACCAGCATGACCCAGAACAGGAATTTTAGTGGAACTTTTAATACTAGAGACAAGTTTGTTGCTGCCCCGTGGAATGACCAGATCAATTACATCATCAAGCTGGAAGATAAAATTCAGATTTCAACTTTGGCTTAAAGGTTCCAATCTTTAAAGTGAACTATTTTATAAATTTGGTTTTAAGCTCGCCAGGTCTACTCACCTTAAGCAGCTCAGGGATCTCCGCTCTTGAGGTCACAAGTCCAATAAGTTTTCCACCAACAGTTTTGGGGATGGCTTCAGTAATTACCTAAAATTTTATAGGAATCATATGACAAAAAATTATTGGGCCAGACCTTGGATATGCTGGTGAGAAGGGTAGATCAAACGGTATGAAACCCTCTGAAAAATGGTAGAGGAAGGCCAAAGAAAACACTTAATAAAATTATTGAGTGACACATTTTGGTTAACAATTTATCCAAAGATATAGTTGTTGATGGAGTACAATGTCATCATGGGATCCATATAGCTGACCCTATTTAATGGGATAAAGCTTGTTTTTGTTGTTGGATTATGCCAAAAATTATCAACGAGGCTACCAAACCTAAAATCTGAAAAGAAAATAGTTTAGAATTGTTATTTCATTTGAAATCAGACCTTGTGCAAAATTGCATTTGATCGTTTAGCCTCCTTGCCTCCTTTTAAGAGAAGTCCATTCCCACTTCGAATTGCTAAGGAAGCTATCTGTGCAGATCGTATGAAGCCACTGATTTAGAATGGCTATTAAACAACTAATTCAGAGATTCAGGCTTGACTATTTTTTAAAAACTATAAAATGAGACAACATAAGAATAAATTTAAGTTATTATTTTAGGGAAAACCAGAAGCTTAATCATTATTTATATTTAAGTTTCTAGACTGCCAACTGGGAAAGGTGTAACAATAAATGAGAGCAATCACACGGAAGCAAACATGAAAACATTTTAAAAGGTAAATAAATGAGAACTTTAAGTGATTAATGTATAAGATCGCACCCACAACATGAGAATAAAATGACCAATCCACTTCTACAGATTTTGGGTGCATATAATCATTCAAATCAATATACTTCAGATCAAAGTAGTTAGTTAGCAATAAAATTTGATATATGGCAAGCTATATATAACATCAACACTAGCAGGCAGTAATAACAATGTTCTGGAGAACAAAACAAATTATAGATTTATTGTTGTCAAATGAAATATTGATGTAAAAATGTAGAAGGGTGTGATATTTAATAATAGGAAAAAATAGGGTAAACGTCCCCCATTGAAAATTTTATTGTTGAGAAGGACCTAATAAATTTTTTACACAGAAAGTATTGGTATTTTGCAAGTTTTGTACACACAAAGTACCGATCCTCTAACTTAGGTCTTTCTCAGCAATAAAATTTTTAATGGAGGACATTTTCCCAATTTCCACATAAATATGCATCCTAAAATATAGCTAGTTGAAAGATGCAATATGGAAACTCTAAGAAATGTACTGTTTTACTATTTCATTTATGCTATACATTATGGACAGATATTTTCTCTCTGGAAAAATAAATAGAAAATCAAAGCTTGCAGCCATTGGAAATACAGAAAAGAGAAGATATAAAGTCCACTACTTTAGCTCATTATTTGCATGCATAACCTTACACTTCCACAGTTTCATTGATAGGAAGCATATCAATCTCATTTAACATATTCCTGTTCATTATACACCAGGATAATATGAGTACACATATTCATTTGTTAACCTTTATATAGATCATCCTGTGTACTTTCTGGTTGACTAGGATCGCAATAATTAAGAGATGGTAGCAATAGTTCCAATCTCTTGATCTTGAATGATAACCAAATTTCAAGATAAAATAAAAGGGTGATTAAGAAAAATGTTTTAGTAAGTGTCAATAATTTGTTGACCAGACATTATTAATGTTCTAGAATACTTAAACTATACACAGCACAAGGTGAAATAGCAGATCACAAGTCGGCTTTTCTCTCTTTGGGATAATTAAGTAGATGTAAATAGACGGGAGAGAATAACAAAGAAAGAAAAAGATGAAAAATTTAAAACATACCTGTACTAGGGCATCAGGGCGGGACTCAAAAACAATCAAGAGAACACCTAAAGGAGATGATGTTTTCTCTAGAACTAGCCCATCTGCAACCTGGTTATAGGGGCGGCCATCGGAGACATCACAAATAAATAATTATCATAGTAAATTTGGTGAAAGCATTCCTCCCTTTTCTGTCAATAGCTACTATGTCATTTTAGGTAATGACCAAGCAGGTTTGACAAATTACCTAATGAAAATTAGTTCGAGGTAATTTCCCACATGATCCCAGAAAATTTAGTTCAAAACACTATGACCGACAAATTAACAAGCAGTAATTATGCTTGCGAACTTTGGACGATTTAATTACAATAAATCATAGATAACGTAAGTCATAAGACATGTACTTCCAATTTAGTGTCAACATAAAAGACATATTGATGTACAACCAGAATCTATTGTTATTACTATAAGATGAAGAAAAATTTACGATCACACTTGGACGCAACAATAAAATTTCCTTACCTCAGTTCGTTTTAAAACCCGACCAATTGGATCTTCCATGTCTGCAAGAGTTCTCATGTTCTTTGCAAGGCTTTCAATCTGTCAGTCAATAAAATAAACCATGAAAATTTCTTCAATGAGTTCAAATTTGCACTATCCATACATTAGGTTAAAATTTAAGCAACTTCTTAAAGTGGGAAATTGTCTTGCCTTCCCAGGCTTTAGAAGCAACCTAGCAACCAATGATTTGTCAAGATTTGCTTGTTGTGCATCAGCGACATCAGCCTCATTTTCAATCCTGATCTCCTTTTCATTTGCTTCCAGTGCATCAGCTATATTTAGCACAATTTGCTTCCTCTCTTCTTCAGATAAAGCCTATAGAATTAGGAGATTAGCTTGTTGAACTAGGATATGTTCACTAATTGCTCAGAAATAGTTATGATTCACACACATTTTGGAAATGTGGAGATAGGGAAAGAAAACCTGAAGCCGCCTAGAGGAGTCCCTAGCTGCAACTGCCATTTCACGTGTCGATACCTCCTTCACTGGGACCCACTTATGAGCATCTTTATGGAAGAGGGTTCCAATACATTGTCCTTGAAGGATTTTAAGGATATTTTCAGGTGCATAACCACTGGAGAAAAAGATGTGAAGAAGTGAAATCCTATATACAAACAAGAGCAACAGATAGAGTAGGCAGAGGACACAGGATTTTAGATCCTTATTAGAATCAGAAAGACACGATTTTATATTTATTTTATTTTCAAATTATACACACACATGCACATACACATACATACACGTACCAACTGAAATGGAAGTGAAAATGGGACTGGGGAGAGAGAGAAACTCCTTTCATCAAGAACATGAAGAGTGGGGAATCCTTCAAAAATTATAATTTTGAAGAAGGCATAATGGAGGCTATATTTACTTCTAATCTCCCTCACTGAACCACACAATATAATGTGAAAGTGTACCTGGTAATAACAACAGGACTGCCAGCTTCAGCAGCATTTACTGCAGCCTTTACCTTAGCAGTCATTCCACCTCTTCCCACCCTAGACTTTTCCCCAAATGTAATTTCACTCTGATGCTTTTCCTTGACATATGTATGAATAAGCCTTGAGCGTGGATCACTAGGAGGGCCACTATAAAGGCCGTCGACATCACTCAATAGAACAAGAAGATCAGCTTTTAATTCCAAAGCCAATAAAGCCGATAAACTGTCATTGTCCCAAAATATACCAGAAGAATCCTGCAGAATTTAAGGTTTTTTTTTGGGCCAACAAAACACAAGGGTTAGAACTACTTGTATAAATTGCATAATTAATAATGGAAAGCATTAACTAATCATTCCAGAAGGAAAATTCCAATACTTTCAAAACTGAAAAGACGTGCTCCACATTCAAGTAAGATTCAAATGAAGGATGTATACCTGAACACAACTTTCAAACCAATAACCTCAAGAAGAGACATAAGGGAAACAGCAGGAAGAAAAAGACCATCCTACAGGTTTATCAGGTTTTATCCATATTGGTAAAATCCTAACATACTCGTATTGAACAAAAACCTTGAAAAATCCTCAATAGAATAGATGTTTAACCAAACAGTGTAAGCAAATGCAGGGAAAGTTGATCATGTAATGGAAGAACTCTCTTATTATAAGTATTTCGGCAGGCTGGTTGACATAATTTTGACTAAAAGTTTGACCATGCCTACAATAGTCTAGATAAGACATCAAATGCAGAATCAAACTTAATGTTAAACATATAAATAAGCAAATTTATAAAAGATAAAGAGAAAAAAATTCTTCTGTTGATTTCTTATTAGCTCAAGCTAAAGCTGATCATCAGAAGAGCTAGCTCCAGGCCATATCCTACCAAAATTTCAAACATACAAAATCCTATACAATTTAAAGCTCAAAGAATACCACCTAATTGACTCTAGCCTTGAACATATCACCTGCAATGAATGCCATTAAATTCAGTGGCAGTAGTTGTATACAAACTGCAGGGAAAAAACCTATAAAGCCTTTTCAAGCTCAAGAACTTTGTTTATCAATTGCAGCAAATGAAACAAGTAAAGCAACAAACCTCATACGGAGCTTTCCTTGTACTGACTGCATCGTTTTCATTGAATATGGGAACGACTTTTAGTGCTAACAAGGATTTTACGGTTTCAGTAAGTTGCTTTCTGAAATCTCTGTCTCTAAAATCATTGTCTGTCACAAGAAGCTGAGCTGATGTCACATCAAGCTGCAGGGTAAGAAGAGAAAAGAGTAACATCAAATATCAACTCTACTGAAATCAGGTTAAAAACAGTGCGTGAAATAGCCACGTGAAAACCATGAACGAAAGACAACGAGAATGGCAACAAATCTTTATCCCACTATGTGAGATCAGCTGCATGGATTGAACGAAAAGAAAAAAAAACAGAAATAAAAGAAATCTACAGAGGAAAACATGTTACAATAAGCAAAAACATAGATGCCAGAGGAATTGGAGACAGATGACATCAAGTAGTGCCAATTACCTGGGTGAACAAAGCATCATATATGGCCATTAGACTGCTTTGTCCTACTGCTGCGCATGCTTTGCCATCAAGTTCAACTTGTGGCTTTTGTAAATCTGCAAAGCTACATCAGTATATGAAATAAACAAGCAGATTAATATTTTAACTTGATTATAAAGGCAAGAAATAGTGATCTACCCCAATTCCTAATTTAATAGATTTGAAGGTGTACTCTCAGGAATAAAGTCTAACCTGCTATTAACTAATTTCCTGAATTTAAGCCTTTGGCGACCAAGGCCAACAGCACCAGATGACACCAAAATAACCTCATATCCTAGAGAGTTAAGCTCCTTAATCTACATTAGTTTCCAAATTCAATGTACAGTTAAAAACGCCAAATTAAAAGGCCCTTGACAATTTGACAAACCGTGACAAGTCAGACGTTGAACAACATTTCGGATACCTGCTCACAAAGCGTCCCCAATTTTCCAACAGCTAATCTTCCATCATGACGTGTCACAACAGCAGTCCCAACCTTGAACAATCAACCGAGCAACATTAGCATTTGCATCAAACAACCACCCAGTCATAACTATATGACATCATCCGTCATATCAGTCAGCTTTAGAAACTTCAATTACTTGGGCAACAATTACCCCTCAGAAAGCAAAAACAAAGCAGGAAAAGAATTCACCCGTGGACAACTCTGAATTGACAATTATCAGCACTTTCACTTGATTGGTTTTGAAAACTACTCATATCCATTACATGGAACCAACGGATTCAATGCAACTGCTTGACACTAGCGCAGTAAACTAGCAAAGCAGCATTCAATTAAGGAAATACGCCATTTCTCGAGCAATATAGAGAGCGGCAAAACAAGATTTTGGAGAGAGTAGTAAAAGAAAATGCATCTGACCTTGATGATAATGCGCCTAACGTCCTTGACGAAAGCTCGAGAAGGATCTGCGGCATCCATGTCCAACACAGTATAGTTCGGCGTCGGACGACCGTGGTGGGATGGCGGCGGCGGCCACCAACGGCAGAAACGAAAGAACTCGAAAGCGAGTGGAAGAGAGGCTGGAGTTCAGGCAGAAGCAGCAGGAGAATACCAACAAGCGACAGCTATGTGAAGCAGCCCCTTGGAGGCATTCAAGGAATTTACCCAAATTTGTACGTACACAGACAAACACAATTCAGTCCAAAAAAGTCACGCGAACTGTTCTAAATCTCAGAGTGTCATCTCCCACTGGTTCTAAAACCACGTGCGTAGGTTCTTCATTTTGACTTTGTTAGAAACCTGCTAAAGTAATCCCAAACTATCAAAGTAACATTTTTGTCACGGAAGTATACACATTGGAGTAATGTGTATCTGAAAGTTTTTATGGGATCAGATTTGCCACGGAAATTTGTATAATGTAGAACTTTTCACCTGAGTCAACGGAAGCGTGGCGGCCGTTTACTAGATAGGATACACGGCCAAATCAACCTCCACGTCATTTAACTCCCTAAACCTTTCTTCTTAGGAGTGTTTGCTACGATGTACTCATTCGAATGCATCATAATTCTCATTCGAATAAAAGAGTCCAACTTTGTTTACAAAGTAAAGTTGGAACGACTCAGTCGAATAAATTGTAGACCTGATTCGAATAATAATTTCTAAACCGTTATTTGTAAGTACGGTTCAAAAAGTGAAGACGCTGCACTCAATCAAATAAACTGTAGATCTGATTCGAATATTAATTTCTAAACCTTTGTTCCTCTGAAAGGTTTAGAAATTCCATTTTCTAAACCTTTTCGGAAAATTCGGCTTAGAAAGTCCATCATTCGAATGAATGTAAAACTCATTCAAATGAGTTTACTCTTTATAAACGGTTCAGAAAGTTTGAACTTCAAAATGATGTAAATTCTTCGTTTGATATCCAAATTTAACGAATCACCTACTGTTGGAAAGCTCTTTGAGTCTATTTTCAAATGACATAAGTTTTACAATCATATGATTTGTTTTTTGAAAGATATGATTAAAAAACCAAACATGTATAAGAAATACGTTCATTCCAAATATATGTTCAATTTTTTGATCATATCTCTCAATTCAGATATCCAATTGA
>JANTPZ010003832.1:0-15032 GCA_025593235.1 Vachellia pachyceras
AATTGCTAGTTGATGAAGAAGAGAGGGATTAAGATAATTGAAATTAAAGAAACAAAAGAAGAAGATGGATCAGCTCAGAAATTAAGATCGACCCGGAATAAGGAACCGATCGATCTCAAAATGGTGATGGAACTAGTCGGCGGATCTAGGCTAAGTGAGTTTGCATTTGATTTTGATATGTATAATTCTCAGATGGAACGAAAAGTCAAAGAGAGAGATGAGCGACCTAGCTAGGGCTCTTCTTCTTCTTCTTCTCTCAGTGTTAACCTAAGTACCTAACTCGAGAGAGAGAGACATGAGAAGAGAGAATTAGATTCAATTGTTTGCTCAAAAGGGAATCAAATCAATGAAGCCAGTGAGGGTGAGAAGGATGATGAGAGAGAGAGGGAGATGAGAGGACAATGAACAGCAAGCTAGTGTGTATTGTTTGTTGCCTTTAATTAATTTGTTTATTAATTAAATCATTATTTTTTTTTCCCTGTCTTCTATATATCTTTCTACCAGCCAAGTGATGACCTCAGTGGACACAACATGGAACAGATGCGAAACCCCGTTCACAGAATCAAGCATAACTTAAGACAACAAGTAAGAAGCCATCGAAAAAAGAAACAGAGAAAGAAAACAATTGATTGATTAATTAATTAATTAATTAATTAATTAATTAATCAAACGAAAAAAGTTCATCACCGTGTGAGAGACTTGAACTTCAATGTATTTGACGCTAAAAAGTAGCCAATAGTAATTAAGCGAGCTTTGGTTAGAAGCTCTAATCCTATTTATAAAGCAGTGATGGAAGAAATTTTATCCTATTTATAGATCATTTTATTAAATTTTCATATAAATCTACAACTTTATAATTTATTTATATTATTATATTAACTTTGTTCTCATTGGATATAATGCATATTAAATAGGGATAAAATCAAAAAATTATTAAATTTTAAGGTAAAATAATGAAGTTTAAGGTTCTCTTTGGTTTATGTGAAATATGTTAGAAATGACTTATAATAACTTGTACAAATTCCAATATGATTATGCTTAAATAAGGAGTAGCTCTCCTGAAATGGCTTTTTTATTTGCAAGATCTGAATACTGGATCTTACCTATGAGGTTTGAGTTCCTTCACGTATTAACAATTTTTTTACAATAATCAAGTAATTAATAGAGGGAAGAGCTCTATGTTATTGTTTATTGCTTTCTTCGTTTTTCCCTTTTCATTTTCCGACTAATCTTATTACGTGTTATATTTTCATAATTTATGTGCAAATAATCTTCAATATATGTCATGTTTCTTTATTATAACAAACTAATCAATCAAAGTAGTGTTACATGTTCAAAATTTAAAAATTCTAGAAATGGTATAAGTTTCGAAATGTATGTTAATTGATTCTTCTCTTTTATATATATATATATATATATGGATATTTGAGTGCATTAGAGAGTACTTGAACATCGTTAGGCTAATATGAGGCAACTCTCCCAAAGGCACCTTTTGAGTTTACTCACAGATTCAAAACCTCAATCACTATAAGCCAAATACGTTTACATAGGTCGACACAAAATTCTTCTCAAATACTTAACTCGTAGATCGTAAATTATGTTAAAAAGTAATTTTTACCGTTAATTCAAATCGGTATTGTAACCCACGCCTATTAGTGAAATTTATGTTAACTCTAATTTTTTTTTTTGCCATGATGTTAGCTCGATTTCATAATTAGTAGAAAAGAATTTAATTATACGGTTATACATGAAGATGAAGCAGTGCACTTGGTATCAATCTAAATCACACTACTACTGAAATACTAAAATTTGATATGGTTATTTTATCTTATAAATTAAATGGACACCCTTTATTTGACAGTCATTATAAAAGCAACCCCTGTTACAACATATGATACCTTGATCTTAAATACTCCACATATTTATAAGTTACTTATATCATGTTTTATATAGATAAAAAAACCTTAAACCTATTAACTTTATCTTAAAATTCAATAACTTTATAATTTTATGTATATTTAATATTCATTATAATCCCACTACTACAATAGACACTTCTTACATCTTTTTGGCCTTCTCAGATCCATTACGTGGGGGACGTCTTTATCAGAGACGTGTCATAGTCAGTGGCGGAGCCACAGCAATTTCAGTGTGGGCAAATGCCCCCACTGAGATTTTTTTTTTACGTGTGAATAACTATAAGATTTTTATTATGCACCCACTGATATTTGAGATTTGAACCCACTCAAATTATCTATACTAGCAAATTTATTGTCATTTACTTAAAAATAAAAAATTGCCCCCACTGATGTAAGGTCCTGACTCCGTCACTGGTCATAGTAACATCCAATATGAACCGTACGTGAGAGGAGGCCCCTATAACATCCATTTTTATTCAAATTGGAAATGAGAGGTGCCCCTCGCACGTCCAGTACAGAATGAAAATGAAAGGGGGACGTAATATCACATTTTATAGTAATGTATAAGAGTAAAGTTAACACATAAAATTATGTATTTATATGAAATTATAATCCTATTTGCGCAGTATAGCAGCCAAAGATCAATTTCATTTCAATAAAAAAAAGGAACAAATTACAAGAATTCAAATTCTACTATGCAAGAATTCTATTCTCAGCATAAAGTACCCCTAAAACTTATAGAAGTCTCTTAGTATGTTATCAATGACATGAAAATTCCCTTGTAAATGGGAAGTTGTGGGTTTAATCTGATGTCATCACCTTTTAATTAATTCAAACAAAAAATTCTCTGGGTGCCAATGAATCACTTTTCCCTTTTAAATTTATTTAAACTTTTACTAGTTGATCACTTGCTTTAGAATCAGGTAACCAAATTAATGGGTGATATCAGCAACAATAAAACTCTTGTGAAAATTAATTAACCATAAAATGGTCTTAAAGATTCAAAAAATTATCATGAAGTCCCAAGAGTAGCTGCTGAGGTTATTAATGAAGGCTGCTGACGTTGTTAATGACAACCTCAGCAGCTACTCCTGAGACCTCAAGGTAATTTTTTAAATTTTTAAGACTATTTTATGATTAATTCTGTTGTTTGGGACCTTTAAGTAATTTTTTCTAAACTTCTTCCGGGGGCTCTTGGAAATTAGGGTTTCGTTGGGTAACGTGCGCGTGGCCAGGTGGGTTTCACGTCTTTTTCTCTGGTCCCAATAAGTTTGTATGGAGTGTTTGGTGTTCAATTTAGCTACTCACAAGGATGTACATATATATATATATATATATCTGTACTGTGTGACCTTTTTATGGTATTTTGTATATTGTAGAATGCGTTAGTTACACAAATATCTAATTTATAAACTATATACAAATATGTTTTTAAATTTAAAACATGACAAATAGATCCGCTTCATTTTTTACTAATAACTATATAACTTTTTTTTTATTTTTGCAATCAACTCCTTAAACTTAAAACTATATACAAATTACTTGTTTAGAAAAATCTCTTAAACTTTCCTTCTCATTCAATTCAAGGTATACTAGAAGCCACTTTGAATTTGAGGCTGATCCATTTTAAAAGCTTAGAGTACAAGTAATTTTCATCTCTCCCAACAAATACACTTCATAGTATTCAAAGCAGACACTTTTCACCTCCTTTAATATTTTTTGAGAGATTTATTGTAAGGTCCCAAGAAAATAAGTTATTTATGAAAAAGGTTCCAAGAGGTTGTCAATGACAAGTCGAGGAGCACCATTGATAAGTGGAGCAGCTGCCATTGACAACTCTTGGGACCTTTTCATAAATAACTTCATTCGTTGGGGCTTTACAATAAATCTTCCTTCTTTTTTACCTTTTCACATCCATTTTGTGAAAGAATGGCTATTTGAGAAATGTTAGAAGTATTTAAATATGTGACATCCTTTTTAAAACGGACGTGAGAACTGGGATGGCTTACCTCATAAATAAATAAGCAGCTTGTTGGTAAAATATCTTAAACTTTAAGTTATATATTTTCAATACATAATAGTTAGTAAACACGTCCTAAGTATTAGTTCCTTTTTTATAATTTCCTTCTTTATTTCTTGGAATTTTTTGCTCTAATTTATCTCTAACATGAGTTTGAACCGTGACTTCTATGTGTAGCACTTTATTAATTCAGCCACACATTTTTTCTTTAGGAATTAAAGTTTTTTCATTTTAATCTGCCCTTAAATTTATGTGTTTATAAATAATGGAAGTTTTATTAGTCTTACATAATCTATTGTAAATCATGAAACTTCAATTATCAATATTGAATAATTAGTTATAAAACAGTGATTGCAAATTAACATAATAATTTTCTATTCATTAATAATTAAACAATAATCCAGCATTGGGTGAACTAAAAATGTTAATTAATGGTCAGATTAAATTAATTTAAGGAGGAGTGTTTAAAGACTAAAATTATGAGATTATACAAACTTTTTTTGTCAAAATTTGGTCAAAAGTTAAATTAGAGGACAACTTTTGTTACTGTTGTAATTTTTTTAACAATAAAAATCATTTAGTATATTTGTTTCTATCATCTTCATCCTACATCATGTCAATGCAATCTAGTACTGTTGTGTTGCTGAAGTGAACTGCCTCATAATATATGTCTATCAAAGTATTGAAAATTTTTATGGCAAAGATTTAAAAGTCAGTGGTGCAATAATAGTTGAATCATGGTCAATTCAATCATATTTAAATTAACTTATACAAAATTATCTATGTAGAACCCTTATAAAAGTAATAGTTAAGTAATGAAGGCATTAACTCACTTGTGAATCTAACATTCATTTATAAATTATACGGAGAATTGGGATAAATCCCCATTAAAAAATTAATTAGAGAATGAGATCTATCATTACACTCTTGTGAAAACTCAGTTACATATCGTGGAAGCTCCATTCCATATTGGGAAGGTCAGTGGTATAATGTGAAAGTTCAGTTGCACATAACATAAAAGTTCAGTTACATAATGTGGATTGCCATCAGTTACATAATTTGAGAAATCTCATTCCACAACTGATTTACCAATGGGGGACCTATCCCCAAATCTCCCTAAATTATATGTATCCCAATGAAGCATAGTTAATGAAATACACAAATTTGGTGAACTACTATTATTCCATTGTTTTTTTATTGAAAATGACATTTTAGTCACTGGTGGAACAGAATATATATATATATATATAATCCAATTGGATCATCTTGTCTAAAACTCTTGGCAAGACTGATCAAAAAATTGATTTACTGGTTTGATCAACCAACCTGAGTTCTATTTTTATATAATTTTTTTGTATATTTCTCATCTAATATTTGATGTAATACTCTTTCCCCAAACTATCTCTATTAATCAATACAGACATTTATATAATATGACTTTTTTGAAATTTTGTTTGACCATATGAACAATTGTAATTAATTTCACCTTCTGAAAATTTGTTTAATCAAACAAGCAACTATGCATTGGAAGAAATAAACAAAGTAAAACTACACAAGTAAACAAAAAATGGTTAAAGTGCAAATTTATCTATGAAGTTTTTCTTTAGGAGCACTGTTTGGCCGAAAGTTTTTTTGTGTGAGTAATATTGTTTCAGAAATTTTGAAATTAAGCAATATGGCCCCATACCCTTAAAAATATTAACAGGTAACGTTAGTTTTTTAACAGTAAAATACAACTTTGTTCATTTTTAAAACTTCCAAAGGTAACATTACTTTTAAGTAAAAAATTTTGGAGTAGATTTACACTTAAGCCAACAAAGAAATTTAAAGCACAAGTAAACAAAGTAGAGCTTCTTATTCAGTTTTACTGATCTTTTAGGAAAAAAGTTGTCAAATTTATTATAATTAATTAACTTACTTAATTTATTTAATCTAATCAGATTAGTTAGAGATGAATATTCATTAAGATCATAGGAATGTTAAACAATAAACCCATCTGTGTTTGCAAAAAATAACAAAAAACAAAGAAAAAGGAAAACATATGTACAATTTAAGCCCAGAATTAAAACGCTTTCTAAATGTAAACACAGATGAATCTCATTGGGCCAATTTCTTTTGTTTTTTTGGGCTCACTGGATGCCCACCTTTGTCTTTAGGGGTAACTAGAAGTGCTCCCTCGTTACAGGGAAGCTTATAATTCATTATTATTACATTAACTTCCAATTTATTCATAAAATATATTACATATGTTCTACAAAAATTTCAAGTTTGTCAAATGATGGTTTTAAGCTCATCCAATTCTTTTCATACAACTCCTATGCTGAGTACAAATCTTTTGCTTTTGTGTTTGTTTTCTTCCAATTCCATAAGATCTAAAAACTTGAATATAATTAAAACACATCGTAAAACTACATCTATGGTGAGGCGAGAAAAAATCATGAAAAGACAGATGAGTGAAGGAGAAGAAGGCCTCTAAAAATCATGAAATTAACCTAGAGTATTATGGATTTATGTTAAATTAATTACAAATATGAAAAGACATCATTGCCTCTGTTATTTAAATTGGAATACGAAAGAGAGATGTGTGAAGGAGAAGAGGGCAAGAAGGTCTTTTAACATTTGCAATCAATCTAACCCAAATCTTATGGGACTCCAATTCAATTTCATAATTTTCAGATATTTGGTAATCAATCTAACCCAGATCTCTGAGCATTCATGATCCATAGCAAAAATCCAAAAAATAATGGAAATTGGTAATTACAATTATCCAAGTGAAACTCGAGAACTAAGTGCTACAAAGGCACTAATATTCAGGATCTGAAAATGCCTTGAACATAATTATTTTCATTAAAAAGGTACATGTGCTTCGCAAAAAAAATCTTAATAAAACATTTTACAAAAGAAGATTGACCAATGAGAATGAGATAAAAAAAGAATAGAACAACAAAATACCTTATTTTATTAGGTGGAGTTGGCTACATGGATAGTACGACTATTGTACTTTATTAATAATCAAATATTTTAATAGATTGTCAATACGCTGATGCTCAATAACTTCATTTTTTAAAAAATGAGTTATATAATTATATTTTAAACATGTTCATAACGCAATGACTAGAATACCCTTTATTTCAAAATCAGAGATAACCCACGTTATTCATTGAATATTTGAAAATCCCAAAATGTTCATTGGGGAAGTTCATCTACGTTTCTATAATAATATTTTCGGGCTGAAGATATGATTTTTGCTAAACCCAAAATTTATTCAAGAGATGTTACAGGTCCAAGTAATAAGTCTGTTCAAATTTTCAGGGCTTGCTTTTTTATATGGGCCTCTAGGCCCAGTAAATGCCTCATTCTCACAAAAAAGTCATGAATTTTAAGAATTGGGCCCAAGATCTAGTCACTTGATAAGGTATGAGATTAGAAGGCAAGGATCATCGTGCAAACGCGGGTTGAGCTTAGCGGAAGTGATTAATTTTTAATAAAAATTAATGTTTGAACATTTATTGAGAGAGGTATCCACATTTTTAATGCATGGAGCTTGTGTTATCTCTTTTTCCTCTTTCTCATTTTCTTTCGGGGGGTGAGCAAACAACCTGCGGCCTGTAAATTCGCCTGCAACCCACCAAAAAATACCCGTTTAAGGCTGTTCAATATGGACATGGGCGGGTGAAGAATCCATCCATTTACCCCATTTAAAATATATAAAAGAACCTGCACCTGCTTCTCCAAACCTCCACATGTCCACAGAGCAGTCCCGCCCTCCAGTTGCTCACCCCTATTTTCTTCTCAGAATTTCATCTTCATCACAAGATAAAAAAATGGATGGTTTATATTTACTATTTTATTAAATTATTATATATATATAATTAAATAAATCTAAAAAAGTCAAAGTATCATCTACATAATTCACAACATCAATTCATATAAGGTAAAGGAATTTTAATTTATAAAATAGTATTATAAGAGTTATAAAATATTAAATCTGAATTATCCATTATAGGATCTAAGCGTGAAGATAGGATTCTGAAAAGAAAATGAGAAATAGAAAAATGAGAGAATATGCTTCCTAGTAATAGATACTGCAAATACATGTATTTAATTAAAAAAAGGTATCTAAGTAACAGTCCATTCATTTTAATAGGAGACAATAATGAAGATAAGATGATGGGATCATGAAACTAAAACTACTGGTATTGCTTTGTATTTTTAATATAATTATTCGGACTATTTTACCCTTCAAATGATTAAAACCTAATATTTAAAATTACAGAATAAGGGCGAACTATGTAAATATCAAACATGGTGGTCAATCCACACGTGTGCACATGATCTGTTACCATCCAATAAATGAGAGGCCATTTTCAATTTATGTTTCCACCTTAGACCAATCCACAAATATCTACGTCCATGGATTATTTATATCTTAAAATTGAATTTACATACAAAAGAAATTAAAAATAGGTACACAAATGTGCATTTGATCTTAATATGTTAGGGAGAAAGGCAAAAATGCCAAAATGACTATTTTCCGTCGCTAAAACGAGGGTCGCTAATATTTTCCGTTGCTAAATGGAAATTTTCTGATGGAAAATAACCATTTAGCGATGGATTTTTCCGTCGTTAAATGAATTTTTTCTAGTAGTGAAAATACATTTAAATATGTAAATCTTAATTCAAGAACCTAACAAATGGCCTAATCATGGTGAAGTCCTTGTGGACTAATATGTGATTAGATTTTATAGCAAAGTTCTCTGAACCAAAATGTTCTTGATCTGAAATATGAAAAACGCAATGACATTAACGTTTTGATAAATAACAGTTTCAACCTATGAAGTGACAAGAATTAAGCAATGACAACTAATTTTATGAAGGTTAATAGGTCATTTCACAAAATATTTAATTTCAAAATAAAGTCATAGAAATCAAGCCATTTTTAAAGAATTATCATATTTGGATGGTTCGTATATGTTTTTTATTTAGTAATATCTACCAAGTTACAATTAATTAATCATAATAGAATGCAAGTAATAAAAATGACCTAAAATTATTATGGGTTAAACCTGCTTTTAGTCCTTAGAGTTTATCTCAATTTAGGTTTTAATCCATAAAGTTTTAACAGTGATGATTTTGGTTCTTTAAGTTCACTCTGTCTAAAACTTTTAGTTCCTACAGTTTTAAAAAGACGTAAATCCCATGTTAGCATTGTTAATTTTTTTTATGTATCACTGATTTCGTCAATTATGGTAAAATGATCTAATAAATGAACAAGATAACATGAAAACAATTTTTGTATGACATGTTCATATAGTTTTAAGCTTCTTTCTTATTTTTTTATTTCTTATCTTTCTTGGTTTTGATCCTTATAGTTTATAAGGACTTGAATATTTAATGTCATTAATTAACATTGTTAAATTTAATAACCAAAACCGAAATTGGTAAAAAAATATAGGAACCTTTAAAATTATAGAGATAAACAGTTTTAGATAGAGTAAACTTAACTGATCAAAATCACCAATTTTAAACTTTTAAGGATCAGAATCTGAATTAGTATAAATGATAGGGATCAAAAATACGTTTAACCGAGTTACTATTATCATTATTGTTGTTAGTGGTGGGTCAATATAACAAGAAGTGCGGTGTTGATTGGATTCAATCATATAAAAACATGATAAGAGAAGTGGAGCCTTGTTAGATAATGCATTATTGCATATTTGCATTACACTCTTTCTATTCCCTTAGTTATTTTTTTCCATCTCTAATGAATTTAAAAAAATGAGCCAATGTGATAATAACTTGTTACAAGAATTTACATTTTATCTTAGGATAAAGCAGCATTAAGCGTCCTAATATTATTTATAGTGCATTCAATATTCTGATGTTATTTTTTGGATATATCAAACAGATATCCATTACCCTAATGTACCACAAATAATATTGACGTGTTTGAAGTACAAAAAAATAACAACATTACGATGCTGAATGCAATTGAAAAATAACATTACGGTGTTATATGGTAACTTACCTTTTGTCTTATGTTGATTTATTTTTCTCCCTTGAGACTATGTTTCAAAATGAAGATTAAATCTGTCATGTATGGAATTATTGTAAGTATGTACAACTAGGTGGATCCAAATAGATTGCTTTAAGATTGAATGGGTGAATTGTTCAAAGTATTCTTAAACTATTTTAAGTGTATGAGAATTAATACAATAATGTAACAGAACTTGTTGTAAATTATAAATTGTGTATACATTGATCTGCTCAGTGAATTATTTTGAAAGTGAAAGATTTGATTGAATTGCCTGTTCACAGATATGAAGGGTCACCCAACACAAAAAAACAATAACAATGTTCTTTTCAATTCCAGTAATGTAAATGACCATGCGTGCCTTTCTTTGACTACTCTTTTTTTTGCCAAACTTTGACTACTCATCTATGAAGAAACAAGTGATTTAAACTTGCGTGGAGCATGGAACGCTCTTAATGGATTATGCTTAAAATTCATTTTACGATAAAAGTATAAATAAGTAAATTTATGGGAATAAATCATATTTTTTCTAAAATTTTAAAATGTATCAATATTGTTTGTTACCGTTAAAAGTGTTAATAGTTAACATTTATTTTTTACGGTATGTTGGTTTTTTTAATGGAATGGGGCAACGTGATTTGAAAAAAGACTTTTGAAACAACATTATCCTTAAAAAAACTTGCTCGACAACATTGCTCATCACAAAAAAAAACTTTTAAAGGTAAATTTATACTTGAATGCTTATTAACCAAAAATATCATTGATCTCAAAAAAATAAAATCATAATCCCTCAAGATGGAGTAATATTTAAAAAATTGTAAATGCCTGACAATTATATATTATGTGTTAATTTAAATTAACAGTAGACGTTACATTTTTAATATGATTTACCGTATACGAAGCTAAACATAACGAAGAAGTTTTGCCGCTAATAATCACACAAGCCTTATAAAATTTTATGAGAAACATTCTAATCCGTGCTCGCAGGAGACAGCTATATATTTAACACTATTTCATGAGACACAGATTTCGAATCAAAAAGTTATTAGATGCAAACCAAATCTATGTGCAGAGCATAAAGTTCGAGAAAAAAATATTACCACTGACTATAAATAGTGTAAAACATTAATTATGTGTATTTAAATTTTTCATTTAGGCTCAAGTGCTCGTTTGAGAATCATTGAAAATTTTTGTTGAAAGAAGTATGTAATAAGAATTTTATCTCAATTGTTTAGATATTATTCCTAATTGCTAAACATGCACTGGGATACTGAGAACAAATGTCAATATAGTACGAACAGAGCAAAAAATGTGAAGAGGGTTAAATATAATTTGTGGTGGTGGGGCCCGCTCAATCCATATGTGCTGGACACACTTTTGCATTTTTAACCCTTATAGAAAACCCAAAAAAAAAATAATGAATGAATAAAGAAGTTACTCGTAAATCCATCATCATCCATCTAGAAAAGTTAAAAAAGAGCTTCAAAGGTTAAAATTCTATGGACTAATCAATCATACCTAATTGGCTACTTTATACACTTTTTTAGCAAAACCATATTCATATTTATATCCTACGTAAGCAAAATCAGAAAAAGCGTTTCCACCATACACATACACCGTTGGATCTTCGCCTGATTTATAATCAACCATCCGATTCATCCTTCATAACTCCACCGGAACAAACGGAGTTACCACCGTAGACGGCGGCGGATCGTAGCAGAATGGTGCCGCCGGATGCTGCCACTTCTCAAAAACCACATTCGTCGGCTCCGCGCTAGGAAGCCTATTCTGTTGCTGCGGCTGCTCTTGTGCTGGCGCTCCCTCCGTCGAAATCACCACCGGCGGTACCTCCTCCATCGTCGGCGACAAAAGTGGAATCGCAACGTTCCACTCGCACGTCCGGTTCACCGATAACGATGACGGTGCCAGCCGCTGCAATCGGCTCGGCTGCCGCCGGCTTCCGGCCTTGAGTTTACTAATATGAGCATCTGCCATCCCAGCAAGTATCGATTGATCGGATAAACAGAGGATAAGAGAATCCTTCAGGTCGCTTAGGAACGGGTGGGATCGGCTCAAGCAAAGCGGATCTGAAGAGTAAAAAGAAGAGATGCAGAGACGAGGACGGCGAGAAAGGAAACGGAAAGGCGAAAAGAGAATCTGTTTTTTTTTTCAGAGATAAAAAATGAAATGCGTTCGGTGAGGCTTATATGGATGCAAGAAAGAGAAGGAGCCTCACCCTCACATGTGAGTGTGAGAGTGACGCGCACATGCGCGTGTCACAAGTGTGCCTTCAAAAATATATTTATTTTCACTAATAAATAATTATTTTTTTCCCTCAACGTTCTCCCACAATTTTTTTATACACAAATTTTATAAAAAGGTTGAGCTCACCCACGATCTAAAGGCATTGAACTTAACTCATGATTCACTGAGGTCTGTCCTTACGGGCACATGAGCATGTCAAGTAAACCATTTAGTTCTGGCCACACAAGTAGGTCAACCCAGCATAACTAAACTGTGGTACGGTGATACCTTCCCAAACACCGCGACTGGAGCCACAACAAACTGACACTCCACAGAATCGAACATTCTCCCTTTAGATGAGAGTACTAGCTCAATCATTTCATCAGTTAAATCTACGGATGATGTGTGTTCTCCCACAATTTTAGTCCCACCTAAATATTCCAACGCATCCAACCCATCGTTAAGAATATGTTGATCTCAACTTCTTTCTATTTACGTCAATTTCTCCATATTTATAAATACATATTTATTATGTTAAATTCTTCACTAATTTTGTATATTGTTTTTGAAATATTTCTATTTAACTCTACACCCTCATTTAAAAAAAAAGTAGAATGCATGATAAAATCCTTGATTAACTCTGCCACTTCTGTCTTATTATCACTGATTATTATTGTAAATCTAATTTGTACAAGACTAATATGCACGAACGTGTTCTCATCTAGAAGATTCTCAAATGTATTAGATTAATCAAGGATTTTATACTATAGTATTACTATTTAAAATTTATGTTGAAATATACACTTGATCCTTTTAATTTATAATATGTTACAATTTTAACTCTAAATTTAAAAAATGTACTTTTAATCCTTCAACCATAACACCATTGGTTTTATTTAAAGTAAAGCGATGACTCAACGAATTTAAACGATCATTCTAAAATTTAATGTTCATAGCCAATAGACATATTTTAAATTATAAAAATAAGTATAAAGAATCAAAATTTAGGTATATTTTATAAACATTTAATTACAAAACCATGCTTACATTTGTTGAGTCTGTCTATTAAAAAAGCTAACCCGTTAAGGTTAAAGAACTAAAATCACCATTTTGTGGGGATTAAATTGAAATTTAATATAAATTTAAATGAATAAAATGTGTACTTTAATCTAAAATTTATCAATTATTATGTTTTGACTCCAATTATTTTGATCTGTAATTCATAAAAGAATAACACCCATAAAAGTTATAAATGGAGGGAATAGTTTAGCCGATATCACAAATTTTTTTTGGTATAAACCATCCGGTATCTTGGGTTCATTGTCCGCCCCAGACTAATCCGGACCCCCCGTGAGGAGACCTTACGGTGGTAGCGAGGTACCGATGGGACAACCTCTTTGAAGTTACGTTAATTATCGCGGCTGTCACTTCCCAGGGTTCGAACCCTCACCCTGAGAAATGTTGGTAGTAGCCCTTGTCAACTCTACCAAACGCCCAATATCACAAATTAAAATTGAAATAAGAACTTTAATTTAAAAGTTGGATTTGATGTGAAACAGGTATAGCTTCAACCTATTAAGTTACTGACCCAATGACATAATAATAATAATAATAATAATAATAATAATAATAATAATTAAATAAATATAATTATATGCATAATACATATACACAAAGCATCAGTTTCATAATGAGTTGATTTTTTTTTTTTTTGGCCAACCATAATGAGTTAAATTGAAAACATAATAAGATGGCAATATATATATATATGAAGTTTTTAAATGTTCTAAAAATATATATCCGGATTTTAACCGGGTCAATATTTATCATAGGTTTTAAAATTTATAAACTTTTTTAAAGTCAGATTCAAAACTTATACAATTCTATGTAAACGATGCACGTGTGTTTTGAAAAATCCGTTGGGAGAAATGAGTTTACAGATTTTAAGGTATTTTACGAATTTTAAGATGGTTTTAATAAATTTCGAGATGATTTTATATTGAAATGTGTGCACCGTTTGAAAAATGGTGTTCTCAAACAAGCACGTTATTGGCCGGACCGTCCAGATTATTTAATTCATCAATCAAAATGAGCCTCTTAAATTTAACCCAAAATTAATAAAAATCATATATCATCATCATGAGGTCAATAGTCAGAAATAGCTGGTAGTAATGATTTTTTTAAATAATAATAGTGAACAATATATATATACATGTGCATGGTTGTGTGTTAGGGAATTCTGCTGCGAGAAAGGAGTTACGGCTTTCGAGGTGATTTTATAGATTTCGAGATGGTTTTATAGATTTCGAGATGGTTTTATCTTGATTTATATGTACCATTGGAGAAAATGAGTTCCCAAATAAGCACGTTGCCTTTTAAGATGATGACAATGTGTCAATTTGAGATATCGATGGAGAAATGTTTTTATGGTTTATGAAGTAAGTAAAGAAGTTTAAGCGAATTTATAAAAAACACTGTTGAACTATGGGAAGGGATTCATTGAGATAAGTAAAAGCACTCTGGCCGTTTTTTTTTTTTGGTGACAAAGCCCAGCCCAAACATTACATTCTCAAATTCCTAATCCACGAGACTCCAAGTCTGTCATCTTCTAGAAGCTGAGAGACTTTCGCTGGTGGAGCATTCCAAACAGTTCTGCGACCTGGAAGAGCACGACTCATTCCTGCAAGTCGATCGGCACAACGGTTTCCTTCTCGAAGCACATGTTGAAGTTGGACAATCCAGTTTCTAGACAGAAGGCTTTCCAATTTATCTTGAAGGTGAGAATATCCTATCAGTTGTCGATTCTCTCTAATTG
>JANTPZ010003837.1:0-15232 GCA_025593235.1 Vachellia pachyceras
GGCAACCGACTAATCCGGAGCGAGGAATACACGTGGCGCACCCCTGTAAGGTGCTTTGCACCAAGGGTGGGTTACCTCTACCCCCGAGCGTTGCTCCTAGGGATTGAACACTCGACCCCTGGGGTGGTGACAGCCGCGCTGACCACTGCACCACGACGCCCGTGGGTTTGAGATCTTCTCTTTTGTAGAGAGAAACTTTGCTAATCCACATGCATCCTCCTTTTTATTATCTCGCAGCAGTATTGCCAGTTCCTTCCCAGAAGACCATTTGGTTCCATCCAGATCGATCCCTATCGTTTTTTTCCACCCCCATAAGACTATCTGATTCCGTCCCGACCCTACAGTTTATCATTCTGTCTGATTCATCCTATATGACTATCTGGTGTTTCGCCTTCATCGGGTTCACTCCAAAATTCACGTTGTCGTCTTGTTATTTTTACTAAATTTGTTAGTGGACAAACTCAAGTTGTCAAACCATCTTGACTTTGAAGGGAGTGTTGGGAGTAAATCACCGCTTTGGTTTGCTTATGATTTAAGGTCCGTTTGGACTCCCGTTTGGAAATTTAGGTTCCATGACAAAACCGAAGTTTTATCCTAAAATTCAGGTTTTGTTCAAATACTCACATTTTTTCAAAATCTAGGTTTTGTAATAAAATCTAGGTTTTGAAGAAGTTATTTTCTTTTCAAATCACACTTCCTCTCATAATAAATTTTCTCTTTCATTCTCTCTCTCATCTTTCTTACTTTTTACCTCGAATTCCGTAACCGCTAATAATTTCTCAAATACATCACCTTTCAAAACCTATGTTTTATCTTAAAATCCGTAAAATATATTCTTTGAAACATATGTTTTACCTCTAATTCCATAAAAGCAATTTTCAAACGGACTTTCAAAAAGACTCTTAACCCGATATCAACATTTGGCTTGTTTTTGGAGCGTTTGGAAAAGTCAAATGTATGTTCAACATTATTTTTCTGCAGAACGCGATAATCTCCTTCATATATTTACCTCGACTTGCGTAAAAGTACCTCTCTACAACGTTTCCAAACGGACACATTGGCTTCGTTTGGAAACCCGTTGAGAAAACGGACACAGATTCCGAGGTACTTTATGTGAGAGGAATTTTATCTCGGCTTGCGTGAGAATGGATTTTGGGAGCCAAAACGGTATTCCGTTACGCAGCCATTATCTTATTAGAACTTAGAAGTTGCTCTAGTTGACATGGTTTGCCTGTATAAAAGCTTATTTATACTTCCATTTGTCTAACTGAATGTTAAGATGAATACTAAGTTCCCTTTAATTTTTGATATAGATGATAGTAGAAGCAGGAACTTGGGATTCTAGAAAGCAGCAGAAAGGTGGCTGTGATGGATGATCATCAATCCCTAGCTACGAAACAAAAGCTACTGTAGCTTGTTCACTTGGCCAAGCAAGAGCCTTTGTTGGTTGGTTGCTTGCTTGTTCTATGTTTTGTTCTATGTCTGTCTATACGATGCGCCGCCATCAACTACACGACCTGCCATTAATGTCCTCATCCTCCTCCTTTGTCTCTGCCATAACTTTTTTCTTAATTTGGTTGCCTTCGCAGATGAGATATCACAGCTCTATTGTTTTGTAAGGCAGGCTTCAGTTTTGTACTACTTTTTATTATAATGTGCATGATCTACGTTGTGTAGCTTCGTTTCTTTTTCTTTTTCTGCCTAAGTGTAGCTTTGTTTCTAGACACACGTATACTTACCCTTGCTTTTCCATCTTTAACTTATTACTTGCTCCCACGCATGCCTATTTATTTATTTATGTGTATCTACGTGTGCTATGTTTTGTGTAGCTTCCCTCCTCTCTAGTCCACAACATATTCTGAAACACACTCGCACGCTAACAAACAAAGATTGATTCATTGTACAGTACACTGTGAAGAGGCCAGTTTCTAGCTAGTTTACTTTTTAGGTTATTATATTAATGGGTTGTTTGGTACGTTGGAATTGATTTTGGTAAAAATGAAGATGGATATGAAGATGGAAATGGAGATGAGGATGGAAATTGATATAAATATGGAAAAAAAATGAGGGGCCAAAAAATCAATTCCATGGGTTAATCATGAAAATCATTTCTACCCATTTTGAATTCTGTTTACAATTCCACCATACCAAACATGCCATAAGCTCCATCAACTTTATTCTCATTTTAATTTCTCAAATTCATAATAAGTAGTTTCACTCTAAAATTATTCAAATTTTTATTAGATTATATATATAGACCAGTGTTTAAATAAAATGAAACCTGATTGATCAAAATCATTCATTTTAAATGTAAGGGATTAAAATCAAAATTTAATAAACGAAAATTGTACTAACCATAGTTTATTATTATTATTATTATTTTGACATGAGGCCCTTGTTAGCAACTGGTGAAGCTAAACCAAATATACTGAAGTCTGCCATACCGATTGCCTCTTGTAGCCCAACCGATGTTATACAATTTTTTTACACTTTTAAATGTGAGATTGTGATTCAAACTCTTTGTATAGGATATAATGGGTACATGAATTATGAAAAAAACTTGATAACTTTAATAAGTTTTCAAATATTTAATATATAAATGATATCATCTTTTATTAAAGATCGAACATATGATAATAAGAAAAATGATACGAAAATTTGAAACTGTGTAATATAAATAGATTTAAGCGGTGCACAAGTCTTTAGGAAAATCACAACTAAAAAAACTAAACTATTGCAATTACCTAGGGAACCTAAACACTTATAACTATAGGATCAGTTTTTTAAGAGAACTCACCCAATGTGGAAGTCATGGCATTAGCTAGGTAGGTAGATATATGCATGGCATAAGTAGCCGAGCCACGACCTTATAGCAGTTGCGGTAATTTTTTTATTTTTAAACAAATAACAACAGACTTACTAGTATAAATAATTTAAGTGGGTTCAAACCTTAAAAATCAGTGGGTGCATAATAAAAATCTAATAATTATTTACATATAAACTAAAAAATTGAGTGGGACATTTGCCCACCCTCAACAACAAATGGCTCCACCACTGCATGGCATATATATCCAAACAAATTGAACACACAATTAATATTATAGTTGGGGATGAAAGTTGATAAACATATATATATATATATATTTGTCACGTTGAAATGTTATTTATGATGAAAAGAATACATGTGATGTTGCAAAAAGGAACTAATTCCGCATGGTGAAGAATTTTAACGCAAACATGGCTTGCCGCCCAAGATTATTATTAGCTAGGCAAAACTCACGTACTTAACACGCAATTATATTTTAGACTGCGATCATAACTTACGTACGACTCTTAGTATCCTACGTTACATACAATATATAATATTAAAATATATACTCAATGCTCTCACTTACCCTTATCCATTTGTTAATCTTCCTCGCTAACAACGACAAGATAGAGTCTGATCCATGAACTTCTAAATTCAATTATTACTGCATATTTCAACTACTTGCTAGCGCCATTATATATATATATATATATATATCCCATATATGGCTCAATTCAATATGAAAATGACGCATCCAAATTAAAACATCCCAACATTTTTAAGATTAGGGCAAAAAAGTCACCAACCTAGCTATTACATTACATACAAATGTAAACAAACACAAAAGTTACGTATGTGACTATTCCAATAATAATATTGATATGTGGGTGTGACCTCTTCATGTTGTTCATTTTTCTATACACGAAAGTAGTGTGTGTGTGTACAGTCATTTGCAGAGGAGTTTTTCTCTCACTGTGATTTAAATGGTAGATAGATCAATTCAGTTTTTCGATTTCAAGTTTACAAGTTATCATGCATATTTGGAAAAGCGGTAGAGAAGTGCTTTTATGCAAACCGAGGTAAATATGTGAAGGAGATTATCTCGATTTGTGAAAAAATATTGTTGAACATGCTTTTTGGGAGCGTAGAAGCTTTGCCAAACATACCCATTGATGAACTCGTCTCCAATCAATTTGATCAAGAATAGTTAATGTGGTATCTGAGACTGAAAAGGTTATTGATCCAACAAATTAACTTTGGTTGATTTTAGTAATTATTAAATTGTTTTTATACATATAATGAGCTACCTAGCTGATTGATTATGAGTTAATTTACTACTATGTTATCACAAGACAATTTTATTAAATTGGCCTATAAATAACACAAGACTATTAAATGATGACAAATCACAAAACCCATAAAATGAAATTGAACATAAAGACGGATCAGGTTCAATTATCTGAACCAAAAACTACCTGGTGGCCTAATTTTGGTAAAATTATATTATAATTTTTTAGCCAGGTTTTTTAGAACAAGAAGCTGTTTTCTTGGGGAAATATCTATTCTGACTTTTTCGCCCAAAATAAATTTATTTTGATTGAATTAATTTTTACTTAAATTTCTTAAAAGAAATTCTTTTTACTCAAAACAAACATTTTTTTTTTGCTGCAAAGAGAAAATAAAGGCACTAGAATTTCTAATTTGAAGTTTAAGTGAAAAAAACTAGGTCCATATATATCCTCTTATATCAAAATCAATACTTTTAAAATAGACAAACATTCACAGGAGAAAACTATATAATTATGAGTTCACATGAATATCTTTATCTGGATTGACTATGAAATTGAAAACTATCTTGTACCTAAATTATTTGTCTTTATACGCGTTTGTAGTGCTGGAATTTTCATTCACAGCCCCAAAATTCAAAGTCAAATAACCTTAATTTTATCTTATATTCTCTCTTTCGGTTGCTTTCTCAGGTTTTCATATTTTCTCCCTCTATACATAAATTCATTCATGCATGCATGCATACATACATACATATATTCTAAAAATAGACTCCGCCACATATCATCAGCAAATAGGAAACTTGTGGGCTATCTGTACTTCCAGAAATTTTGAGTTAGTCATGCAGCAAGTGATGGGATTTAAAAGGCATACAAGTTCCATGGAATGATCTAGAGTATTGCGAAAGCCTACCTAGATTCATGGATGCATATGATGGAAGGGGCAGATCAACTAGGTTATCACTAGGGAAGAGAAAAAACCATTTGCAGATGGGGAAGCAATGCGGCTGTTAACCCTAGTTAACCCGGGGATCATAACCCTGTATTTGTAGGGGACCTAGTATTCAACCCATCAATGAATACATACCAGCAAATTGGGCCTCAGTATATATTAGTTCATGACACTTAATTGAGTCCACTTAATTTCTTAAACCTTATTAGATCACTTTGAATTTGGGTCGGGATAAGAAATAATGTTACATACATATAAGTGTAATATGTGGTCCATTGTTGAATTATTCCAACAGCAAGATCAACCACACCGTACCATACACATGCAAGCCCTCCTGTAAGTAATAACAGAAATTAATAGATTAGATCAATTAATTAATCACTTATCTGCTTCATGATATTTGATGCCGTGGTTTTCTTCTTGTCTAAGTGAAAATTATATACTCATCTTTCTAATTCAACATTTCTTCTCAGTTGAAAGAACCACATTTACATATATATACACACACCTTCACTTAATTTCTTTGTAGTTTTATAATTAATAAAGTAACAAAATTTTAAATTGAAAAATGGTTAATGTGCAATTTTGTCTCGGAAGTTTCATTCAGGGGCAACATTGCCCTCTGAAGCTTTTTTGTTCAAGGTTCCTCCAGAAGTATTAATGGCTCGTTTGGTATGTAAAATTCATTTTGATGGATATGTAAATGGATATGGAATTGGAAATAGATATGGAAATGCAGTTTAAAAGTATGTTTGGTATATCATGGAAACGAGACATGGATTTTACATGAAAAGACCTAAAAGCCCTTCAAATTCAAAAAATCTTTTTTTTTTGTATATTTAAAATGAATTCCATGCATTTTTGTCCAATTCCACACATTACCTCATGGAATTGATTTCCATGCATTCTAATTGAATTGGTTTTCATATAGAAGCCAATTCTATGGTACCAAACAAGCTCTATCATAGAAATGATTTCCATTTCTATATCCACCCATCTCAATTCTATGGTATCAAATAAGCCATAAATGGAGTGATGTTGTCGTTTACCGTAAAAAATGTAAACATTTAACATTAATTTTTTAATTGAGTGTTAAGTTTTTAATTAAGATGGAGCATAATCGGTAATCGCCATGTCTTGAAACATTCAGGGGATAACGTTGAATAAAAAAAGTTAGAACAACTTTTTAAATGATAACTTTCAAGGCAGATTTACAATTGAATCTTTAAAAAAAATCTGGAAATCATCATTAGACAAACGCAGCACTGGTTTTCTACCTAACCCTAGTAATATATCTGTACACACATATTTATCTATATAACTCTAATTGATGTTTCTAGCTGTTGGTGGGACTGGGAAAAAAGGAAAAGGATTTGTGTTTCACCAACTCCTTGATGAGATCCTTATCCACACAAAGCCAGACTGATGATTTTCATATCCAAATCTGAATCATACAATGACTATATATATATATATATATAAATGCTTAATTATATTTAACTTTCTTTATGACCATTTGTCCCCACTCAATCCATCATCCATCGAGAGCTTCATAAAATTATCTCTACGTACTTGTAGTTTTAGCGTGATCTGCAAAACTCCTCCTTAGTGTCAAATATATCATAATTATCTCTAAATCAAATTTTAATAATGATCACAAACTAATTATCTATATATATAATACACTGTTTAAACAAAAGAACACATGAAAAGTGAGTCTCACTTAAAATCCCATCGATCTTCAATTTCAACTTGTGTTTTGTAAAAATTTTGCTTCTTTTTTGGGTGAAGATAGGTTAAACCCCATCTGGTATCCGACTCTTCGGGCTGGTTAATCCAGATAAGGGGGAATAGTTCTGGGTGGCTAGGTTCCATTCTCCTCCCAATTGGTTATGTAGGGGATCGAACCATAGTTCACCTTACTAAGCTCAGCCCCAATCGCGACTGAACCAAGAACCAATTGGTAAATATTTTTGCTTTTAAGTCTAATAGCTTGTGCCTTTTGTCCCTTACTAATTGTTCAACTTGGACGATGCGTAGCATCACAAGAAAATAAGAAAGATATACAAGAGACTTTTTTTTATATCAAATGGGGGTGCATGCATGCACTTGTTTATGTTCAATCAAATCCCTCTTGCGTTTCAACAAATACCAATTAAACTTTTTTTCTCGTTATATATATAAAGCTTAATTTAATTATTAATATTAACCTACTTGCATTTGTTGTGCCGTGAAAGTAAGATCAATTATATTGTTCTATCTCCGACCAGCTCCCACTGGTTTTTCTTCATCTGTGGGGTTGGTTTTTTTTTTTTTGTCAAGATATAGCCACCCAAATGATAAATATATATAAATATATATGTAATTAATTATTATAATTAACATATTTGATTAATTTAAAACCAAATCTGACTTCGGGTTTAGACTGTCAACTAATTAACTCATTAAATATGTGCCGGCCAGTTTCAATCGATCTAATTAAAGTCTAAAAGGTCGTTTCGATGCATACTTTTGTTTCTATAATTGACAAAAATGATTTTATAATAATATTATGGGTTAAGTAGCATTTTTGCCATATAAATATACATGTTGTAGCACTGCGTATCCGAAAGTTTTTGTAGGATCAGATTCATCTTTAAAGTTTACAAAACATATCATTTTTCCCTAGACTAACGGATCTGTAATAAACGTTTGTTTTCATTCGAATGAGGGCTATCTTCATTCGAATGGATGTCTCATCTTCAGCGATCCTAATGAGTTCGGGAGATGAAGACACTAGTTAATTAATTGTAAATTCTTATTAAGATTTAATATGTTTAAAAATAAATATTATTATAATAAATTATGAAATTTTAATAAATCAAGACAAAATTATTATTAGTATTATTTTTAATTTCGTAATTGTTATTTTAATAATAATAATAAATTTTTCATTTTTTTATTAATAACAAAAAATAACAATTACTATTAAAATTTCTATTTTTGAAAAAATAAAGAAAATATATAATTTGATTATAATTAATCGGCAGGTTATAATTAATTTTTAATTATTATTAATCGGCAGATTACTATGAAAATTTCTATTTTTGAAAAAAAGAACGTATAATAATTACTATTAAAATTTACGTTAGTGAAACTGAGCCTGATAAGTGATCGGCAGATTATGATTAATTAAATTTGGAAACTATGGGTGATTAATAATTAGCGAACTAAACGAGTTCTTTGATTGTAAGGAAGATATGGACCAGCTTTTATTTGCAAGTTGGAGTGAAAAATCTGATAACTCATCACGAACTGACCAAGCTTTTTAAATGACTTTTTTCTTTTGGGCGCAGCCATAATTGATTACTCAAAGCAACAAAAGATAATTGACAACTCGTTAGTTAAAAGGTCAATAACAATTGTTCTGTGCGAGAGTACCATTATTCATGTTAGCACACAATACGTTTTTCTAGTATGAAAAGGCTTAAACTTGAAAAATAAAAACTAAATAGAGCATGATTCCCTTTTACGGATTGAAAGTTAGGTATAATAAATTAAAAATAATAATTTGGTGCCAAAATTAGATGAATGTTTAGCTCTCATTCCGATAAGAGAAATATGAATATGTATATATAGACCGAAGGATTTCAGGCGTACTTGACAGATCGGATATTGACTGCAGATACCCACGTGTTGTTTGGATCACAAGAGTGAATTCCAATATGATACATATCAAAAGGCACAGAGAAGAGAAAGGAGAGTTTCACAGAGGAGGGGAGGAAGTTTTTTCTCCGGGAGAGAGAGCCAATATTTCGTATAACTTTCCCGTATGGTTATTCCTTAAATCATGGGATCATGCCTCATTAATTAATAATTCAAATTAATTCAAAAACCATAACTTAATTCCCACACTCTTTGCAACCGCATGACTGTTCCCACCAATATTTTAGAATCTCAAATTCTATTTTGGGAAATCACACTTTTCTCCCATATGTTCTCTCATTTGTGTTTTTGCCCCAAAACACATTTTAGACCAAATACATCAATGGTGGCCCATATTCCAATATAAACAAATGCGTAAGTATGTTGAAACGTTATGTTTACTACAAGGGGCACCAAATCAGTAAGTGGGCATTTTGAACTTCATATCTTAAATACATCACTTGAATTTAAATGGTTTAACGCTTGCCTTTTTTAAGTAAAGCCTTGAATTTTAAGTATTTTGTACCAAGAAAATTGCCGTAAAAAGAACTCTATATATATATATATATAAAATGTGGGGTTATAATAATATACTGATAACGCATTTTATAGGATAAATATCAAACAGGTATAATGAATATTAAAATATATTTACTTTTCTAGACAATGGGGTGAGTAAGCAATGGCTAAGCATTATTGAGGGTGGATTGGGTGTTTTAAACCTAACAAAATTACAATGTTACGAGAAATCAAATTACTAACTTTGAAAGATGAATATTGAAAAGTTTGAAGAGACAATAATTAAGCCCTGGCATTTTTAAATCATAACACGAAAAAATAATATTATGTAATAAGGAGAAGAAAATTATTTTATATACGAGCCGGGGTAGGTTAATCACAAAGCATGTGTTGTTGTAATCAAAATACTACTAATCCCTTTATTTGTATTTCATACTAATTAAGGCAAATTATGCATTTGATCTTCATATATACTGCTGCGTTAGTAATACCCTAATTTAGATTAAGGGCTTGTCTAGAATTTATTTTAAAAATAGCTTTTACAGATTTCAAGGCAAAACCTAAGTTTTGAAAAGTAATTTATGTTTGGGAAGTTATTTGTTTTTACGGATTCCGAGGCAAAAAATGGGTAGGAAAGAGAAAAGAGAAAAAATAAAAAGTAAGAAAGAGGGAAGAGAGGAAAGAAAAAGTATGAAAGAGAAAGAAGGAAAAAGTAGGAAAGAGGAAGAAGGAAAAAGTAGAAAAGAGGAAACAGAAAGAAGGAAAAAAATAGAAAAGATAAAAAAGTATGTTTCAAATGGAGGTTTTGTAACCAAAATAGCTTTTCAAAAATTTTTTTATTCTTGGACAAAATATGATTTTTGGGTTAAACCCTATGTTTTGAAAGTAAACCTAAATTTCAGGAAGTGATGACAAACAGGTCCTAATAATCATAACAGAAGTTATATAGTCACTACATAAAAAGTCTGAAAAATAATAATAAACTTAAATTTTTATGGCTAGTAAACTTAGAAACATAAGATTACAACGTTATTGTTATGGAGAGAAATAATAATAATTTAATTTAATTTAACCAGTCACTAAATTTTGAATCAATAAAATTTAATGTTTATAATTTTAATTATTTTTAGTATAGGTTCATTCAGGTGGTACCTTTGATTATCGTAACTCATAACTTTGTCTCTTACAATATTTTTTTGCCAAATATTTCTTAAAATAGCATAACTAATATCTTAAACGGATAAATCGAGTTGCAAGTTTACATAATAAAATATAAATAAATAATGTTATATTATTACCCTCCTACTTAATATAGAAACTACACAAGTAACATGTAAATATTAAATTAATTATTTATAATATATGTGATTCGGTTTCCGTGAAATATCATAACTACGGTCTACTTAGCAGGAAGGAAACCCCTTATATTACAATATATAGAAAAAATTATCCGGCAAAAAAAATATAGAAAAAATTACAAATTTAAAAAATAATATATTAAATAGGTTGAAAACGCCATAAAGAATTACTTTTACGTAAATCGAGATAAATATATGAAGAAGATTATCTCATTTTATAAAAAACACTGTTTAACGTAAGCTTCACTTTTGAATACAAACAAATCCATTATTATCAATGCTTTAGTGTGTGTTTGAGAATTTCGTTGGGAGAAAGGAATTTACGAATTTCTAGATAGTTTTACAAATTTCAAGATAGTTTTTATGGATTTCGAGATAATTTTTATAGATTTTAAGATGATTTTATTTCAGTTTACGTGTTCCGTTTAGAGAATGGGGTTGCCCCACTTAGTGTGATGTGGGTCCACCTTGTACAGAAGCCTTTGCAGCTGTCTGAATGTGTTGCTCCATATAAGGTGGCTCCCCTGTTTCTCTTAGTTTCGCCCTCCCATCCCATCCCTCTCTGAAACCATCCATTAATCATTCATTCATTCTCTACCATACAGAGCTCTCTTCTTCTTCACTCGAATGCGGCAATATGAGAAGACCACACAGGCATTCATCCAAACACTTAGATAAACATGGTTTCTTCGATGCCTTACCAGACGACCTCCTTCTCCTCATTCTCTCCAAGCTCAGCTCCACCGCTTCTTCTCCTCACCATTTCACTGCTGTTCTCTTAACGTATGTAACATTCATTCAAGGTTCTAACTTTTTCTCATTTCTCATGCCTTAAAGAATGGATTTTCACGCGTTTTTTCAGATGCAAAAGATTGAATCAATTGGGTTTGAATCGCCTTGTGTTATACCGAGCCGGGGAAAAAATATTTGCTCTGAAAGCCAAAAGCTGGTCAGAACATGCCCACCGGTTTCTCCGGCGATGCGTCAGCGCCGGCAACGTCCATGCTTCATACACTCTCGGAATGGTCAGTGTGTGTGTGTGGTTTAGCATATCCATCTTGAGAAAGAGGGAAGAGAGGTTTGCTGAATTTTTTCTTGCAATTTGTCTGTTGCAGATCCGATTTTACTGTTTAGAAAATCGAGAGAGCGGGTTTAAACTTATTGCGCAAGCGGCTTCGAGATCTCACGCGCCGGCGTTGTACTCACTTGCCGTCATACAGTTCAACGGAAGTGGCGGATCCAAAAGCGACAAGGATCTAAAAGCCGGCGTAGCTCTCTGCGCCCGAGCGTCTCTCCTAGGCCATATCGACGCTCTTCGCGAACTGGGCCATTGCCTTCAAGACGGCTATGGCATCACCCGGAACATCGCCGAGGGACGGCGCTTGCTCATCCAAGCCAACGCGCGCGAGCTCGCTTTCGTTTTACGCTCCGTCTCCAAATCATTTCCCTCCCGGCTCTCCTCCTCCCTGACGAAGTGGCGCGCCCACCGGCGGCTTGGGAACGACGCATGCCCAGTGGAATGGACTTGCCCGTTGCTCAGCGATTACGGGTATAACGTGACGGCGCCGGAAGTGCATCCGGCGAACAGATTCCTAAGGGATTGGTTCGAGTCGGGTCGTGGGGTATTAGGGGAGGAGCTGAGACTGTGCGCTCACATTGGGTGTGGGCGGCCGGAGACGCGGCCACACGAGTTCCGGAGATGCTCCGTTTGCGGGAAGGTGAACTATTGCTCGCGTGGGTGTCAAGCGCTTGACTGGAAGTTACGACACAAGATGGAATGCTCGCCGGTAGAAGGGTGGGTGATGGAGAACGCCAATGTCGGTGGTGGTGACGCTATCAGAGGAGGAAATGGTGCAGGTGTTGTAAATGACGTGGTCGCTCAGAATGTGGCCAATGGATGAAGTAGATCTTAGCTTTTTCTTTCTGTTTTTTTAAAGAATCAATTTATTTATATGTTTTTTTTCCAGAGTACAGGTGGGGGAAGGCATTCTTATTTCAAAAACACACACCCTCTCTCTCTCTCTAAAATCTAGATCATAAAAGGCACTTCGAGATTCATGCATCAATACTAAGGCCAACGATCTACCCCATCTGGTCAGTGACTCAGTATGCGAGTTTCTTGGTAAAATGCCAAATATGGAATAGTTTTAAGAAATGGTGAGTTCTCCAGGAAATAATTGCCCGGGTTCAATCACGTACTGTTTAGCAGTGTTCATAAAACAAAATAATCTCCTTTACATATTTACTTTAACTTACGTAAAAGCACTTCTTCATAGAGTTTTCAAACGGGTCCAGTAGACGTCTTAACGTTTGATGAGCTTAAAACATAATCTTCGGATTAATTTTTAAATAATTTTACACAATTCAAAATAAATTAAATAGGAGTTTTGTTACATAAAAGTATTTTTAATTGATTATTAAATGTTAGTTAGTAGGGCAACTAACAAGTAACACAAGCATTGGTTATAATTAATTTGAAGGAAAGCAGTCTTATGGAGAACCAACCGGGATAGGCTAATCTGCAAGATTTAATGTTGTTGCGCGTTGAACTTAAACTCTGAGATCTCGATTTAGTTAGATCAACACAGTCCCTATATAATTTAGTGTAAATTTAAATTAAAGTTGTAAGTTTTCAACATAGTTTACGATTTACAAAATAAATATATGAAAAATTTTATCTCAATTTACATTATTTAATGTCATCTTAAAGAGAACTTAGGAGGTGGTATCAGGAATTCTAGAGGTGGGATGGCTAACTGGCTTGTCTAACTCTTTTTTCCTTTTTTTAATAATATATTTTATATTTATTTTACCTTTTTCATCTTCATATTTTTTATAAAGTAAAACGTAGCACTAAATTATTTTTAAGGATAAGCAACATTGAATATATTCAAAAATAGTGTAAAATATTTAATTTTTTCATGTCATTTTTTGTGATACTATATTTAAAATTAAAAAAATATCAATACTTATATATTATTAAATCATAAAATGATAAACTAAGATAATATTATTTTAGGTTAAAATAAAATAATATTGTATGTTGGAATTTTTTAATTATATTTTAAAAATAAAATTTTACAATTTTTTGATGGATTGACAGGCTGTGACGGGTTCAGATTGTCGCTGGAATAGCAGCTTGTTAGTGGTGCGGACTCGTTCAGCACATCCCGCGAGTTTTCTCGCCTTTTCAACACTAAGTAAGCCGTTAAATGCATATTTGAATTGTCTGGCATTCTGTTTGTAAAAGGTAAAATTTCATTCAACGATATTTTTCTATAAAATGAGATAATTTTTTTTAAATATTTACTTCAATCTTAGTAAAAACAATTTTTTTACTGTGCTTCCAACCGGATCATTATGTCCTTTTCGAAGCTATTTTCTTCTTATATTTCTTGGGGAAGGCACTTCGAGATTCATGCATCAATATTAAAGCTGTAGACGCCAAACATGGAAAAGTATTAAAAAGAAACGGTGAATCAATATAACATATAAATCCCTTCCACCAAGCCGTCTGCTCCTTCCCGGCTCACACGGCTCCCCTCACATTTCACTGTTCACAAGACATGCACGGCTTGAACCAAAAAAAAAAAAATTGGGCTCTGTGTCGGCTTGAAGTCACTCTTCACCGGAAAAAGATTCGAATTTCAAAGCCCCCTGCTCCCGCCAAAAATTTTGAAATACCCCCGTCTAGATGATGGTCGCCCCGTGGCAAGGGATTCGGATCTCATCACCATTTTCATTCACACCTTTTGACATCACAAAGAGGCTCCCTCTGACTCTCTCTCTCTCTCATGTCGCAGACCAGAGCCGCCGTTCATGCTTTCGCCGAGCTTGCTTAGAACGGTGAATAGGTTAACCTTGGAGCTGGCCTCAAGCATGGGTCGTGGCCGAGCTTCTGCTTCGCGTGCGTCTCAAGGTCCATCGGCTTCCTCCTTCATTCGATGAAGAGGTTTTCGAAGAGCTTACCTTCATGCGTTTATCTCTAGGACTGAGGGATGTGGTATCATCTGATGCTGTGATCATCATTTTGCAGGTAAAGCGTCTACGAGAAAATCTTTATGCAGCTCTTCCTTTTCAGGTAGTATTCTTCAGCAGTTATTGTGATATATTTAAATTCTATTTGAAGGTTTATTATCTATTTCTTTCTTTCTTTGTATTTTTGTGTTTTCCCCTTTGATATTCAGGGAACATGGGCAATAATTAATTTTCTGACCTTATCATGGCCTCTGGCATTGTCTGCCGTGGTGATTTGCTTTGTGTTATCTTCAATTTTCCTGTTTTATAGCCAGTAAGCTTCTGCGACATGACTTATTCCTTGTATTTTTTTTTCCTGATGAATAATATTAATTTAGTTATTGCATGACCATGATGAGGTGCAAGCAAATTGCTACGATGCACATAATACTGAAAATGGTGTTCATCTCAGTTTGGAGTTTAGGTCTTTTGTCCAAGTTTATAATAATTTGTGCTGGGAAAGGCGGTAAAAGCTTCAAGGGAACATGCATCCAAGAATCCCTTGGAACAATGTTTTGTTTGGTTTGAGATGAAAGTTTTTCTTCTGGTGAACCTAAAGATGAAAAACAATACACAAAGATGTTGTGTGTCTTGAAAAGTTCATGGA
>JANTPZ010003839.1:0-17391 GCA_025593235.1 Vachellia pachyceras
ACGGGGAATAGAGAGAAGAGATCATTGTCATGGTCGGAATAATGAAAGGATGGGAGAGAGAGGCCAAGTTGAAGGTCCATGCTAAAAGAAAGAAGAGAAAGCTCTAAATCGGAAAGGGAGAAGGGCCAAAAGAAGAAAGAAACGAGTGTAACACTACGTGGAGGGTAGTAGTATTATGTGGCAGACGTCCGTTTAGGTTTCCATCTTCTCAGGTCGACATTGCTGTTGATTTGATACTTTCAGGTTTAACTGAACCCCAAAAAACTTCCGAAGCATAATTGTTCCAGAAGTGATATTTTCGAGACGAAAATAGTGTTTAACCCTTACGTTACATGGTTAATTTTAGGAATACATAATGGCTCAATCTACGAGATTAGGTTTTAGGAACCATAGAGATGTCATTAGTCTTCTTTTCTCATGGGACCTAAATGTCTCTGTCTCTTTCCTTTGGTAGCCACCCTGGGCCCTCCCTTGGTCTAATCTCTCTTTGAACTTGTTTAGTTCAATTTGCCTTCAAAGTCATGTTTCTAGATGAATTTAGAACACGTCCTAGCCCAAAGGTTGAAACTTTAAACTGAAACTGGAAGGACCCCGTCATATATTTAATGCCGCCCAAATATGTTTCCAAGCGAGATAATTGTCTCTTCACCAATGTGCCAATGGATCGACAATGATGTTTTACAGGGTGATATATCTTACGTGAATGGTTTGTAGACCGAGTAAGGTCAAGTGTAATAATGCAAAAGGCTCTTCTATATAAAGGCACTTCAGAATTAACCATTACGATTATCACATTAATGATAGGATATTGTTGGTGTTAAAACCGTTCCCATCTACACAGTCAAGGTTGTCTCTGGCATTCCATATGAATTGAATCACAGATTTAACTTATTTCCTGTCTGTCGACTTTGGAAAATTAAGAACTGCTTTTTTGTTATAAGAAAAGTTTAGTCCGAGTTGGATCTTGGAGATCAGCAGGGCCAAGGCAAATTTAAGGACCTTATACACAAAGGTTTTCATTACATATAAAACCTAAAACTAAGCTGATCATGCATATCAGTCCACCGGGGACTTTGATTTGTTTTTTAAGCCGTATTGAATATCATGTTCAACAGAGTTTTGATTCCATGCTTGGAAATTAACCATACCAATGGAATGATTTCTTCGTTTATAGGGATGTGGGAAAGAATTTGGAAAGAAATTCTAAATACACCTTTCACCGTCTAGGAAGAGAAATATGGCCCAACCAAAACCCATGAACAACCATAACCATAATTTAGAATTAGAATCTTTATCCGATCATATATTACTAGCCTTGGTTAATGAACAGCGTTATGAGCTTCGCATTCGTTCTAGATATGCAAAACATAATAGAAAGTTCTGTACCTTTCTCATAATATTCTTTTGTTTTTTCCTTTTTTAAAGAATGTTCGACACCTGCTACATCACATTCTTGAGAAAAGCTATTATTTTCTTTCCATCGTATTCACCTGTCAGAGGCAGATAAGCGAAAACAAGAGTTGAAACACCTTTTGTTCGATGAACAAACACCAAATAGCAAGAGGCATTCAGTCCCTTTCCGAGCTCCGACAAGGCCATCAAGGAGCTGCAAAAGGCGGTAAAAAACAAATGTAAATTCAGCAAATCTTGTATGTATGTTTCGTTGTTTTTTATAACATCAAAAACAACAAGACACGGTTGTGAACAATGAAACTATGTTATGTTGGGTAATAAATAAAAGGTACAAGAGATAGTCTAAGGGATAATTAAGGCAGTTAAGCAGGGTATTATGGCGTATACTTTGTATCTGTATGCTACGTTGTTGATATATTAATTAGTTCCATTTTCACTCCCCCCCCCCAACCTTCCATCTATCTAACTACTCTCCTCTTCCCTCTTCCTACTTATTTTATATATTATGTTACCAGATTGATTCAGACTGTCGTTCTGAATATGTAACTTTAAAAAATTAAGATTCAAGAAATGAATCATTGATCATCATAACAAATTGCTATTACCACCAGGACTAAACACAAACATCCTTGTAAAGCTAAAAAAAAATTAATAATAATAATACTAATAATAATAAGGAAAAGCTTTCCACGATGCCTAGAAAGATGGCTCTGAAAAAATGGAACTTACGAGACAGGTACTGCACAATCCATCCGACAAAAGGAATATGATAGAGGAACACTTTGATAGATGACCAAAAACCACTGCAACAAAAAAGAATAATAATAATAATAATAATTGATAAGCATGCTTTGCCTCTCAGCTCAAAATACAGAAAGTAATTTGGGTCTCAAATTTGAGGCTACATTGACTTCGGGCTTCTAAATCCAAGCTCAGCTGACTGCAGGATGTGCCTGGGCTTTATTATTTTTTTAAAAAATCCCAATTCTGGGCCGAATTGTGTTTTTCAATGCAACATGTTCCAAAACTTTAAAGTTTAAACAAATTCGGCATTCAAAAGCATGCCCAAAATTGTACTTTTATCCCTTAAGTCCCAGCCTGTGTCAGGTCTGAGCGTGACAAGTATTCTAGAATTCAAGAAGGAAAGCGCCAACTAACCTGAAGAGAACAAAACAACCATATATTTCAAGTATTATTCCAACTATGGGCCATCTAACAAAAATGAAGAAGAGCCCCAGAAGAAATGATACAGAACCCTGCAAAAAAGTGCCTTTCATCTCCATATAGAATACTACCTTTGCAATATATATACGTAGACAAAACAAAAAATACAAAAAGAGTGGCACGATTGCAAGGCTTTCCATTCACATCGAAGATCTATGGGCCTCAATGCTCCATAAACAAAGTAAAGGAGTCATGTGGGGAACTGGGGATAGAAGTTTTTATTCATCAAAATAACTGTCAGTTATTCCTTACAATACAATTAGTACCAGATACCAATTTCTAGCTCTGATGGAAAACACTTGAGTAGGTGAAAAAGTTTTTATGACAGAGATATGTCTCGGTACGCTAAAAGAAGGCGTTGATGCTTTTCCATTATGGTTGGATGAAAGACATTGACGAGGCACATTTATCTACGCTGAATTTTACATAGTTTCAGCCATCAAAACTATAAGCGGACTGAATATGTCAAAGACAAACAATAACCTGAAGAATGAATAAGTTTCTTCTTCTTTTTATTTATATATATATGTGCATACAAGAGGGACCCCATGCATTTGCATGCAGCCCAAGGTAAACTGACTACACACTGTTCACAGCAGCTCCCTACACTTTCCACATTTGATTTTGACTGATGTTGGTTCTAATTACTTTTCCTTTCCATACTAACAGTTGTTAGCCTGTTACAAAAGTACACAATTTTAGAAAGACTACCAAGTTCAGCAGAGCCAAAGAAGGGTTCTCAATGCAACAAATAAAGAAAAATGTTTTCTGATCAAATTTACCAATGTTATCATGCTTGCCATTTCACTTGTGTAAACTATCACTGGAGGAAGAGAATGACAGTGAGAGAAGAAGGGAGGGGAAGGAGAGAGTGGTTATGTTTTATTGATTGACAGAAACTTCACCTAATATACCTTATAGTTTGCATTGTTGGTGAAGAGGTTCCACGTGGAACGCCAACCAAGCAAAAGTGCTACACCTGCCAACCAGAATATCTGATTCCCAAACGCCGAAGTCAGCAAAGTTTTAACCCCTTGAATTATGTTATTTTCCAAAAGCAAAAGAAATCAATATTTAGGTTCTAAAGAAAAGCTTTACATGAAAAAATCAATATTTAGGTTCTAAAGAAAAGCTTTACATTTCCCAGAGCAAGCAAGCCAATCAATATTTAGGTTCTAAAGAAAAGCTTTACATTTCCCAGAGCAAGCAAGCCACGGTCAAAGAAAAGCAGTATGCCAAGAAATGAGAAAAAGATGCCAAAGCCAATTAGGCCAATACCAGCCTCTGCAATGTAAGAAATTCAAGGTCAAAAAACATTTAATGATGTCTAGATATGCTAGTAATAACGCATATACTCATATACCAATAAAAAAATGTCATTCGTGTATTCAACTAAAATTCTGTGTCCAGTTAATAAAATTAAGGAAATTCTTAGATCCCAAGGATAAAGAAGAACGCCAACTGACAATTCCAAAGGCTCACAAATTGTAAGTGTCAGGCATGGAGAATAACTCCTCAGTTTAATTTAAGCAGTTACTTTTACATGCAGTATATTTATCAATAGTGAACTGAATGTTGAGCATGCCTCATAGTAGAGCCATGGAATGAACAACTCTTACTCTTTATCTCGCTTATCTCATAGGCCATATTGAATACTGAAACAGCACCAGATGAGGCAAGGACAAGAAGGGACCTCAAAAGAAACTGCAACAAATGGAGAACAGTCATATCAGATCATTGATACGAATGCTAAAAAACATACTAAATGAAATAAACACAACGAGAACGTACTATTGCTCTTTGAATATCATGAAATAAACACAACGGGAAGGTACTATTGCTCTTTGAGTATCACTTTCAGATCTTGTGGTAGTCATCATAATATTGCTTCATATTACTTATCGGGGAGCAGAGGAGCTTCTTAATATTTAACAATTAATGTTTAATATAGCAGTTGCAGTGACTGGACAAGGAAAAACAGAGAGACGCAACCTATGTAGACATCAATCACGGCTTATTGCAGTAGAGCAACATGACCAAATAACAAGATCGCGACCCTGATTGTGATCAAAATTAAAAATCATCGCAACACTTGAATCACAGACTAAGTAAAGGCACAAAGATGCAACACTACAGCTCAAGAACAATAATTTGCACGATTACATTTGCTAAGATCGGCACCATGAGAACAATGAGAGAATGATTATAAGACAACTTTCCATGTATTTCAGCGGAAGAACAATTACAAAGCGATTTCAAAGTCATGGTTTAAAATAGAGTAAAAAATGGGAATTCCTAAAGGATAATTGAAAATTTTCCTTTGAGTTTAGTAGTGTAGCAGAGTTAATGCTGCAGTTTCCTGACGCTTGATGCTGCTAACCAGAATCTCAGCTTAATCTTCAAAACCGAAAGAGCCTTTCATGCTCCATGCGGATTTGAGTAAGAAAAAGAAAAAGCTGTTTGAGCATCACCCCAAGTGACTTAACGAAAATAACGGAAAATAGAGGAAAAATATTTTAGAAAAAAGAATCAGGATCCAGCCGCATTAGATTTCGCGACGAGAACAGAAAGTAAGAGGTTTCCTTGTCCTACCTTGAAATGAGATGACACGATCAGCGAAATGAGAGAGTGAGTCACTATATTTTATGGACCTGGGCATGTCAACGGGCTTAACATCTGATCCAAACTTCATGGGCTTAAAGGACTATCTCAAAATGCTTTTAGCCCAACCATTTCAGTCAGCCTTGGGCTGTCAACAAAAATTAGAGCCTCCTAAAGGCGTCTTCATAATTATTTACTGTTGGCGAAGGCATTTTAACTCCTGAGTGTTTAAATAAACGTCTGAGGGTAATTAAAGGCTCGCCCTCCCCAATATTGGTATGACCTAAGAGGAAGGGAGATTTCGCCCTGCCTTTGGCTTGTGGGTGAGCCCAACCCCCTACCTAAAATTTGTGTATAAAAAAATAATTATTATTTACTATTGCCAATGAGAGTTGGCACAGATGGTAAGAAGCGGACTCAACTCCCACAAGGAGGTGAGTTTGATTCCTTCTGCCATTGTGAAGGTTCTTTTGGTAGATGATTTCGTAAGTTTTTTGTAAGTGCTCAAAAAGCTCTGGGGCCATGTCTTGGTCTTGGGATACCAGTGCCGAACCCAACTAAACTTTTGTTTACAAAAAAAAATAATTCTTTACTTTTTTCTATGACAAAAGAAAAGACTACAATTCTTATACAGTTTTATAGGGAAAATCTTACACATTATTTTATATCTTTATTAATGGTAGATTTTTTTACCAAAACATACAAACAGGTGCGTGAATTTGATTGAAATTTAATATTTATTATACTTTAACTAAAACAAAATGACACCAACAATGTCAGTCATGTCTACTGCATATTTGTATGTTGAATGATATAAGTGAATAATTTAATTTGAATAAATACCATTTTTTTTTGCCAATGGAATAAATATCATTTCATCCATTTCCACTATGTTCAGATATACTTTTCTGAAAAAGCCACGCTATTTATATTTTATAATTAGGAATAATGAGTGTCCGTTTAGGAATGCAGTAGAAAAGTACTTTTACGTAAGACGAAATAAATATATAGAGGAGATTATCTCGTTTTGAAAAAAAAAACACTGTTAAACGTGCTTTTGAGTAGTAAATAAATTTTTCCAAGTAAACAAAGTAACAATTAACAAGTCAAATGCGTGGAGTGGAGAATCGAACTTCTTATAAGCCGTGTCATTCTTTTCAAACTTCATGTAATTTATATTTTTGTGTATCAGTTATTAATGTAATATGGCTAAGAATCGAGTGCATGGAATTTTTTTTAAGTCAAAATTATATATTCATTGTGACCCCATGCAATATATGAATGAGAAATCCCGACAAAAAATCCTTATAGTTTTATAAGGATTTAGTTTGAGAGTTAACACCATAAATATAATTATCAAAATTAAAACCCGTTAAAAGTACAACATATACAAGGATCAACAAGTTTTGATTTTAATCCCGATACTTAATAGCATCAACTTAAACCAAATAACTATGAAATTGTAGGGATTAAAAATCACAATTTTAAACTAAAATGATCAAAACAAAATTCGACAAAAATAACCTATAAGTAAATGATATTAACCCAAAAAAAAACATTTAAACAAACTACAATATGAATTACAAGCCGACCCAGAGAGCATATTCTTCAACCCCACTGTTGCCTGGAGTAAAACAGAAAGTACTTAGAGAAAGAACGTCTAATTGATCCTGAGTCATAAAAGCAAATAACAAGATTGAAGATACGAAATTGCACATGGAAGCTATCAGCAGTATAAATGATTCACAACCTTCACTAGCAAAATAATTCGTAAATTCACCATTGTCACTTTTAAAATGACCACTGTAGGCAAAGCACCTTTGACCAACAAGACTGATGAAATTATCGTCCCCAGTTTCCATCACTCATCGTAAAATCAACAACCTACGTTATCCTAAATGCCAACAAGAGTAAGAAATTATTATCAACCTTTAGTACTAATCTCAGTCTGGCTTCTGCAGGATTGACGGTTTAAATCCTCCCCGAGGTTGGCCCCTAATAATAATCAGATTGATCCTGAGCTGAAGATATAATCTCGCCACATTCATATTTGCTCTTGTATAGGAAATGACGGGCAAGTTGGAAAATTGTGTCAGCATCAGCTCTAGGATATTCCGACAGAGAAGCGATTGCAGCTGCCCTTAGCCTCAGAACTGATCCAATTGCCAAATACAATGCTGCATAAAGACAGAATGAATGATTTAAATGAAATAAACAAAACACAGTAAAACTACTGCACAAAGTCTCACTACAATCACCTTGTCACAACGTCCGAACATGCATTTGCCACAACTGAATCCGCACATGGGAGCGGCCCATATGCTTAGACACGCAGATTAGGATAGAGGAGATAAAGCTGTGCAGTAGGTAATAAAAAAATGAACGTAAAAACTACATGGTGCAGAAAAAATGCAGCACGTCAAGCCAAATAAGAAAGGAAAATGATAAGGAAACACACTGCATCAGGGTTATTATCTTGCTTAGAGTATTAAAAACAAACTAATGAAAATTAATTCTTATAGCATTACAAATTCGAGAGAGACAAACTTTTTCCCCACCTGATACTAACCAATAAATGGAACTTTGCATCCAATGAAAGAAAAGAACTCATAAAAATATATAACCCCATTTAGTACCCAATTGAGGTTAAATTCTCGCATTTGACTTTCTAAATTTTGTGCAAATCATTCTTATACATAAATCTGCTAGTGATCTGATAGTTTTTGCTGAGGCATTTCAAAGAATAATAATATTTGCATTTCAAAGATTGCTTTCCACAAAAAAAAAAAAAGAATAATAAGATTTGGATACAGATAAATCTGCTATGCTCCTTTCTCACAAAACGATTGGACATAAATGGTTAGCATGTTTGCATCTCATATCTGAATTGGTGAAGGAAGCAAGGACATGGAATATTTTGTTCAGAAAACCCTATATTCATTGTAAACTCAATGCATCAAAATAGAAGATGTTACATCAACAAGCGAATGTCAACCAAAAAAAAAATCATTTATAAGTAAAATGTCATACTCGTATTCCAAGCAGTGCAGCAATAGCACCTTCAAGAGAATGCCCAACTAGGCGAACCTCATACCCGAAGCATTCACAGCCAATTCCCAGTAAGGAAGAAAGAAGACCACTGGATTTAGATTCTTTCCATTAACAGAAGTTGGCCAACATGAGGATTATATTGAGTAAGAATGTAAAGTGCACCTTAATAGGTTTTAAAAAAATAAATAACATGTTTAGATCTGGAAGGTCATATAAAGCACCTTATTGTGGTTAATTAAATAATCATATGGTGGTTATTAATTAACTAATCATTATATGGTGATTATTTCACTGTAACAATGACGAAATGAAAGGAGCAGAAGAAGCTAGGAGGTGAAAGGGCTCAATGGCCTAACTTTCTAGGTCAAATAACCAAGAGTTCAAAGAACCAGAAGGGCTGCTCACCATGTTCCCCAGGATTTCCTTCAATCTGCATAAAAATCTCACGGGCAGCCTCAACAATACCTGAGTGCCCATAGTGGGGGAATGACGAGGTCACACTTTTCCTTACATCAGAATGAATGTGGCTGCAGCTGCCTATAGGCACATATATAAAGCATTGGAGCGAGCAACCAACTAATTAATGACTCAAACAAGTAAAAGATAAAAAATTTAAGAGCAAAAAAATAAAACAGTAAGAAAACAGAAAGATCTACACAAGAGATAATACTAAACGTAGAGCTTCCCATGATGCTTCCTGAAAACGTCAAATCCTCATATTGCTTGCCATTTGCCATTGCGTAGCTTAAAAATGGACTTCATAGATTCATAATAGATTCCTCGGCATGCAGCCATCTTCAGTATCATTCTAAAATCATATATCAGATCTGACTACCTAACTTGTATTGTCATTCTAAAACAATATATTTGACCAGACCGAAAGATTCATAGATATTTATTCATCAATGTGTCAAATTCTAGTGTTGCATTGCACACAGATTATAGTGTTAAATCTATATATTCCATAGTTCTTTAAAGTTAAACACTGAAAACTGTAATTTCTTTCTTTTTTGAGTGAAGGTGCAAACTGTAATTTCCAGTACAACATAGAGCTGAAACCAATTACCTGCCAACAGACTATTGGGTTACTTCGCATAAATTGAATGAATAATGGCTCACAAGTTAATGAGGACTACACATCGTCGAGATATAAAACCTAAGTTATCCTTCTACTTTCTACATTAGTTGGGACTCCACATCCCTACTTATCATAATATTAAAACCTTATGTTTATATCGTATATTCAATTAGTGATTTTAACCAAGTTAATTAAATAAGATCAAGTTATATATCTATCGTTGATTAACTTGGTAAAATTAAATGATTCGTTTAGGAGAGAAAACACTAAGCTAGACAAATAAAAAATGGAAAAAAGTTCCATCATATTTAAATTAACCAACAGCTCCACAAAAAATGACACCGATTGTTTCACATGGATCAACGAACAGGTAACTGGCTTGGAGGAAACAGATTTTACATTAACTGATCACCTTCTGGTTTCATAAACACTCGTTGATTACTGGTTGTTAATTTGACAATTCTGGAATCACATGGAGATGCATGGTTATATAGACACAGATCTCTCACTTTAATAATGATGATACATGGAGAAGCCATTTGCATAGATGAGCCTCAATGTACTACCTCTTTCCGAGAAGCCTCTGGCAAAAAAGTTAACGCAAAACTAATAATTAAGATCTGGGGATTTAGATAGGACTTAACAGTATGGACACTGAAAAGCTTCATAAAGCGTCAAGGAAAGGTCAACAGTGATCCTAATCCAGGAGCTTCCATCTTCCGACCAAAAAACAAGGGAGCCAACAAAACGACAAAGGCTGTCGCATAAAACGACAGCAGTTAAAGAGGTGCATCATGCTTTTTGTACTTTCCACCGCACCAAGCACATTCCCACGCACCCGTATAGAGACCAACATGCATCACGAATGTGAATATCACATCTCGCTGGTTTCACATTGTATCTCTCACTGGGAACATGCCTCCTCCAACTGTCCCCTAAATATCCAACAAAACGGTAATCTACCCACAAATCATCTCTCCTATTTATATATTTTATTACATAATTAAAGTTATCTTCGAAATATTCAACTTTTACCTAATCAGCCACGTTTTATGAGTGTTAGTGTTTTCCAATATATCAACTGAGTACTGTCACAACGTTTAGTATTTACATCTATAATGGGTTTGTTTGTCGGAGTGTTTGAAAAAGCTAAATGCACGTTCAACAGTGTTTTTCCACAAAATAATATAGTCTCCTTCACATATTTACGTCAGCTTGTGTAAAAGTATTTATATATCGCGTTCCTAAACGGGCACAGTATAATATAATCCTGTTGGCAAAAAAAACGTAATCCATAAAGCAGAGTTTTTTTATACATGAAATTTGAGGTGAGTTAGATCCAATGGTTACCAGGAATGTCAGGGTATGTCTTAAAGTTTATCAACATTAAAATTTTAACCCAAGGACCATGGGTTGTGAATCAGTTACTTAAATTAGCTATAGAGGAAATCCCGACGGGTTAGATCAGCTGGCTTGGACTGTTCTAACTTAACCACGGGTCTCGAGTTCGAGACGTGGGAACGCAGCACCTTAGGGGCCAGGGGCGCCAACCTTAATGATTCCTGTCATGTCTCGATCTGGATTAGTTTGGAACCGATGATATGCCTGAAAGAAGAGGGGTTGTTCATATCATTGAGACAACATAAAAAAAAGGACAAACTCTGAAAATGATTTAATGGGCTAAATTTTCCGGCCCATTTGATGACTGGGCCGCAGCCTTCCAAAAACCATTATATTGATATCTGTATGTGTATAAAAGTATATATGTAGTCGTCACGGCTATCGCATTCGCAGTCGCAGCCAGGCACAATTTGACGTCATAGTTAAATTCAGTATCTGTCAAAATTAAGGTTTGACCGGGCAACGCCTTTTCAAAACCTTCCTTTTGCACCCATCGTCCGTGGGTTGGAGTGGTCAGGGTCGTGCCTTCTCATCAAGTGGGAGGAGGTTCGATCCCCCACCGCAGCGTTTGGGGAGGCATCCTAACTCCTGGGTGCTTAAGTAAACGCCTGAGGGTAATTGACGGCTCGCCCTGCTCGACATTGGTATGACCTAAGAGGAAGGGAGATTTCGCCCTGCCCTTGGCTTGTGGGTGAGCTCAACCCCTGCCTAAAATTTTTGTACCAAAAAAAAAAACCTTCCTTTTGCTACAGCGTCAATAATTCAGGCCCCCTCAACAAAAGCTACGTTCTCAATTAAAAATATATAATATAATATTTTAACCATAAAATATTGAACCTATTTGGAAACGCGGTAGAGAAATACTTTTATGCAAGCCGAGCTAAATATTTGAAGGAGATTATCTCATTTTATAGAAAACACTGTTGAATATGCGTTTGTACCAGGCAAACATGCTTACTGAATATAGGAGAGTTATAGTTATCCAGTTTATGATATGAACCATTATTTAAATATTTGCTGTAAAAGATATCCGCATTCAAACACTTAACAGTGTCTTCAAACATAATTATCTTCTACATATAGAGTGTAATACTGTTTTGACCACAAATTAATTAACTTTTTTGTAATGAAGTGAAATTTAATTTAATACCGACTTATATATAATTCAGAAGGATGCGGGATTTTTTAAACATTAAATTATAAATAATTGCTTTCACTCCTCTGGTTTTTGACGTGGTCAGACTTAATTTAATTGATTGAGTACACTTGATCGCTTTCTGTAACCATGAGCTATTGGGTCCGTTTAGGAACGTGATAAATAAGTACTTTACGTAAGCCGAGGTAAATATGTGAAGGAAATTATCTCATTTTACGGAAAACACAATTAAATGTGCGTTTTATATTTTGAAACGTTGTTCCAAACAAGTCCATTGTAATGAATGTGTTGGAGCTTTGTTAAAATTTGAAGCTAAAGAGTTAATTTAAGACTTTCCTTGTTTCGCACGAGAATATAGAAAGTGATCATCGCGTGTAAAAACCCATTGGAATATATATATATATATATCGTTGTTCGTTGTAAATGTTGCTTTTCCCCACGACCAGCTTGTTTGAAGTGCCTTCATCATTGGCTGTGGATAGGCTGCTAGGAGAGAACACACCGCATATATTAATTTGTTTCAACTAATTGATAAGCAATCTACGATGTTGTCGGAGAACAGGAGCCTGATTAAGAGAGAAATGCCAATAACTTCGCCGTAATTAACTTCGTTTCTCAGATTCTCATTGTTTCAATATTGAATAACATCCCACCTTTGGAAAAAGAAAAGAGCAGAGATTCATATTAGCGAAAAAGAGCGTTCGTTCAAACTTCTGCTGATACTGATGATGACGGCCATGGTAAATATTAATGGATAAATATCCATTATGCATTATTATGTGATTAATTAAGAAACCACAGAAATTCAAAGCACGTATATATTTATGTACCCATTAACACCTAGAAAAGAAATACTGTAATACCCATCTAAATATAAAACAACGTAACTGTCGGAGAATTCAATATATCTTTTGGGGCTGCTATATAAATCCTTGACTAAATGGCTTTTTAGAATTTGGTTACCATCTACTTTCTATGCAGCCTCCCATATTTCCATTAACTAAACCTGATTGGTTGTCTGGGAATAATATATAGGATACATCAGAAACGTTGATTTTCAATGGACAATATCGGATATTCCACTATGTGTGTGTGTGTGTGTGTGTGGACAGAAAGTAAGTGGAGAATGAGCTTTAATTTGCAATTTGCATGCAAAAAGTTGCCAACCCTCGCACTCAGTGTTGGGTGCGAAACCATTTAATTTATTAATGAGCACCGCACACACCACAATGTAAGAACCACACATCTCTCACCACAAATAAAAGTAGCATACTTTTAACAAATAATCCAATCAATTCAATTATCCATTAACAATTATTTTCAGAATTTTGAATAAACACAAGCAAGTCCTGGATTGAACTCCAGAGGCAGCCTATAAATAGATTTTGGCAATCTCACTTGAATCCTTCTTCTCCATCAGTGGAAATCGAAGCACACTTTGACTGGTGATAATCTATTTCCTTAATTCTCAATGGTAAATTTTATATATATAGTCCATGAACTTTAGTTTGAATATGTATTTTAATGAGAGCGAGGGATGGATTGAAAATCGACTAGATTCGGTGTTTATTGAAGCAAATTAATTTTCCAGGCTTGTATTTGTTTCTTGTAAGTGATAAATGCACCTTCCTGCTCTCTTTTTTCTCTTAATTAGTCTTCAACGTAAAGTAGGAATAGAAAAAACAGTCTTATGAAGATATTTTTTTTTTGGGAAACAATGGAAGATTGGGCCTATGGCCCCCTATGGACTCTCTTGATATCCGGTATCTTTTTCCTAAGTCCATGACCTTCGTCAACGGACCAGGTAATCGGGGCAACCGACTGACTCGGAGTAGGGATGTATATTTGCCACACCTCTACAAGGTGCTTTGCACCAAGGGTGGGTAATCCCCTCTCATCGAGCGCGTCTCCAAATTCGAACTCACATCCGCATGAGAAAGTGGGTCCGTTTGGTAAAGCGGTGGAGGAGTACTTTTACCATTTACAAGATAAATGTGTGAAGGAGATTATCTAATTTACGAAAAATATTGTTGAACGTGCTTTTGGGGTGTTGAGAACCTTTCTCAAACACACCCAGTATCAGCTGCTTTATCGCTTCACCCAATGGCCAAAGGTATCTCATGAAGATCTTGTATGTACTATATATAATCAAGATCTCACTAATTAAGGTGTAGTGTGTGTCTCTATATCTATATATATACATACATGTGTGTGTGTGTCAGAATCCGTCAAAGCACACGTACTTGTAACACTGCATTAATCAACGTCGAATGATTGACTGGGTAGGACTTTCAGGAAGAAGCTTAGAATTTCGTTCTTGATTCTTACGTAGACGTGCTGCAAAAGATATATAACTGTTTGAATATAAATTATGTCGAATGAGATGATTTAAAGCGAGGGAGTTTGATATAAAACAATATTTGAATTCTTCTTTTGATGGTGAGGGATACTTACCTTGCTTTTTCTTGGTTTATTAGCTGGATTCAATAACTAAAAGAGTTTGAAAATGTTTGAGGCAAAAGAAGTGTCAGATTAGATATTGACCATAGAAATGATAATGATACAATGCAACAAATCAATCGATCAAACATTATCATTCTGTAGGCATGCATTTGTATGAATTTTCCAAGTCGTCCATGGCAATATAATTCTCAAGTGCTCGATCTATTTTACCTAATCCACACACACATATATAGCCTCCACTTATTTAAATCCGTCAGATGCAGACAAATATATATATATATATATATTATCGACCTAATGTTTCAGTTTGTGTATATGTGTGCGCATGCACATTGATCCATTTCTGAATTAAGTGATAGTCTTCCAACTTTAATTTTGTCAAAGTTTTCTCACCCAAGCATGCATGCATCTAAATAGTCCACCATCTCTGAATTAAGCGTCTTGCTTGCTTCCTACTAACTCTATCTAATGCAGATTATAAATATGATAAAACCCTAATGCTGGGAATAAATTGACTGAAATAGGTCATCCATCTGCATAATTGATATCATGTGCATGCGTCATTTAATATGATATTAATAAGTAAGCATGTAGATCGATATAGGTTTGGTAAGGCTAATTAGGGTTTTCTGTTAAAGAGACTTCAAGTTTAGTGGCCGTAGTAGCTAGTAGTACACGCTTTGGGGGACAAAGCTGCAAAGAAGGAAAATAAAATAGCACGTAATTGTAGGCCACGAAGAGAAAAAGGGCGAGCGACAAGTAAAGAATTAATGGATGCTATATGTACAACCTTATTTATTATTAATTATTTGTTTGTGATAAAAAGAGCAGATGAATTAAACTATGGCGAGCTCGCTCGATCGCCACAAACGTTGGATTAATAATATAGTATGTGTTTAAGAACTCCGTTGGGAGAATAGATTTTACAGATTCCGAGGTATTTTATGGATTTCGAGATGGTTTTACGGATTTCAAGATAGTTTTTATGGATTTCGAGATGGTTTTCACAGATTTCAAGATGGTTTTATCTCGGCTTACATGCACCGTTTTGGCAACGATGTTGCCAAACAAGCACATAAATGTTGGGTTATGGCACGTCAGCATGAGCACATGATACAAGGAAACTAGGGTTTTAATAACAATGTTAAGAATATAATTTGACGCAATGCATGCCTTTGTATATTCCTAGCCTTTTCCTAGTCTCTCTGGCTCTGCCTCTCTATCTACAAATGACTGTAATAAAATCAAAATATGGCTCATCGGCTGCAACATGATAAAAGTACGCCGTACACGCCATTTTTTGTACCTTTCATTTCATACGTATATTCATTCATTTTTTTAATCAGTCGGACATTTAAACTGTCTCAAGCGAGGCCACAGAAAATTATGAACTGATTGGTTTAAACCTTTTTCTTGTCTTGGTCTATGTATGTTTGTGAAATATCCAAACATAAAATCACACACATGCAAATGATTTACTCCTAAGACGCTTTGTTCATGAAAATATCCAAGCACAAAATATTGATCTTCTCTTGGTGAGTTGATCTTGGTCCTAATTAAGACCGAAGAGGGTATAATGCATGTCTTGTTATTGTAGCTGTTTGGAAATACGGTAGAGAAGCACTTTTACACAAGTCGAGGTAAATATATAAAAGAAATTATCTTGTTTTACAAAAAAAATACTGTTAAACGTACATTTGACTACCATTGCTCTGCAAAATAAAACCATTGTGAGTCATTTGTGGTCACACAAGGCAAGTTTCCTTAACAGATAAGCCTTCCAAGGCTTTGAGTTTTTTAGCCTCAACAACTGTATTTTATAATAATGCGATTCTCCTATATAACTTACGCTTATTTTTACATGTGCGTTTTCAAATATATATCTGTGAAGGTGATTTATCTTCATCAAGTTAAATTCCTCCTATGCATAATTCACATATCTGACTCTGGTTGTTAATTATATTCTCCAAAAAAATTTACCACTGACTTGGAGTACAGTGGTGTCTAGCTTACTATATCTTGATATAGTGCTTGTTTGGGAACTCAGTTTCTCTAACGGTTAAGTTAAGACAAAATCATCTCGAAATCTGTAAAAACCATCTTGAAATCTGTAAAATCTCCTCGAAAGCCATAACTCATTTCTCCCAACAGGTTTCTCAAACACATATTTGTCATCACCCTAGTCGTCATCGTCATCGTCGTCGTTGTTGTGTGTATGGTCCAGCCGGTGTCTATCTACTCCAAAACTGATTCAGCAGATTAACTTTCAGTTATATTAGGTACTGAAAGTTCCAATTCTCACACATACCGATCCATAATGTAAAATTATATTAAAATAACAATATTTTTGGATATGTGTGGATGTGGAAAGTGTCAAATTCTACAGTAAAAAGGGCTCAAATTAATTCCATGCGTCTTCCCCGGTTGGCGTGTTATCAAGTATGAATGTTAACTAACTCTTTCCAATTCCCATTCTAATTATAGATGTGGATTTAGTGATTGTTTGGAAACTTCGTTCCCCAACGAAACACGCAAGTCGAGATAAAACCATCTTAAAATCCATAAAAATTATCTAAAAATCCGTAAACTCCTTTCTCCCAACGAAATTCTTTTCTCTCAACCACACGAGGAATAAAATGAAAATAGAAAAAAAAAGAAACATGTGAACGCGCCAAAAAAAAAAGGGAATAGAGAAAGATGACATGGCAGTCAAAAGTTGACGCCTCACTGCAGCAACATCGCCCACTCGCCGAGTTGAAAGTCACCACGTGTCGCCCCACGGGTGTGAAGTGGTAAGACCTCTCTCCCCCTGGTGTGCTCTTTTGCAATTTCCCAATAATTTAAGGACGCCACTTTAAATTGTCGGCGCGCTCCTCTCATCTAAGAGCGCTTCGTAAATATATTTAAAGTTTTTTGTATTATATGATAACAACAAGTAATAAGATCGTGAAAAAATATTTTTTTAAAATGTAATAATGAATTCAAATGAAAATAGAATAAAAAA
>JANTPZ010003839.1:17411-31241 GCA_025593235.1 Vachellia pachyceras
ATGTTAGAACTTTGATTATTACATGGATATTTGGATTCCTAATGCATAGATTGTTATTACAAATTAATTTGTAATATTTTATATAGCCGGGTCAACCCCCGGGTTAACCCCCGATTCGACCCCGGTTCAACCTCTGACCCTTGACCCAGTGTCTCGGCCGGTTCGTTGTCCGGTCCGGTTTTTTGAACCTTGGGTAAGACCTCTCTCCCCCTGGTGTGCTCTTTTGCAATTTCCCAATAATTTAAGGACGCCACTTTAAATTGTCGGCGCGCTCCTCTCATCTAAGAGCGCTTCGTAAATATATTTAAAGTTTTTTGTATTATATGATAACAACAAGTAATAAGATCGTGAAAAAATATTTTTTTAAAATGTAATAATGAATTCAAATGAAAATAGAATAAAAAAATATTTTATGCCAATAAAGTACTTTCTCTCACCCTAAATATAGGATTTAGAAGGGAGGTTATTTTCATTGTAAATATCGGTTTTAACTGAATAAATTAATTCCTTATAATATGATGAGTTAAAATTCAAATCAAATTAAAATACATATCACCATTTAATACCGACGGTAACTCAAATATGATTCTCGTAGAAAAATTAATCCATTAACCTTTCATTCTATACATTTTGTTGCTGCAAAGACAAATGGGAGGTTGATGGGATGTGTTTTTCATGATATATAATTAATGAGTTCCTTTACTGGTTCGTTCTTCACACAGACTTTTTGCATCGGTATGGCCCATATTCGTCCGTTTATGTTTTTCCTTCTACATCTAACTAAGTTTTACCTACTCATCACTGTTCATTATCCAAGTTTATTGTTGGAGAAAATACAAGTTTAATAATGATGTTATTTTTAAATAATTTCTCTTATGATCTTGAATTTTAATAATTATTTTATTTTAACAACAATAATACCCTATCCATTAATGTGCTTGTTTGGGAATGTGTTACAACACAAATCGAGACAAAACTCATTTCACATACTAATAACAGAATTTGTAAATCGTTATTCCAATATATTCCCAAACAAGCCCCTTTTAATTTTTTTTATCACAGCTATTACGTGAGCCCTTAATGAACTATGAAAAATCAATTTTTCTCATGGATAGTGTGGTTTGTTAGTGATATGTTTTATATTTTATATTAATTGATTGCTACTTGTTCCCTGTCTAGAATATCATAACGTCATTTTCTTAAAAAATATATTAATAATATGATTCCTTGAATGATAAATCCTATATACTTAATTAAAAAGAAGGCAGTTGTTATATGTGTGTCAGTGCATGTCTATATATACGTCACACACCCCCAGTGGGCATTAAGCCAAACATATGTTTAATAATGTTTTTCCGTAAAATGAAATAATATTCTCCACATATTCACTTTGATTTACGTAAAAGTACTTCTCTACCGCGTTTTCAAACGGGATTCTTAACCTCCGAGCCACATCAAACCAATTATCTTATGGTGGGGGAAAAACTAGCCCGTAACTTTCAAACAACTTATTAGGTGATGATCAAAGCTTGTCATTAATCAGCCAGTCAAATTACAAAAATCAACCCTGAAAATACATATTATGTACAGGAACTAATTTTTTGTCCACTGCGCTGATGAAAAATTATTGAATGGAATGTAGAGATTGACTTTGATAATCGACATACTCACGTATGTATATTAATTAAAGAAAACACATTGCATGCATGGCTAGTTAATTAAACGATTTTTACCAAATTTAACAAGTCAAAAGCCAAATATTATGTAGTATGAATAGCTGAAGAGCTCCAATAATTTTCTGGGCGTATACACACACATATCCAGACGTTCATGTTCACAATGATTCCTCGTATATATATACAAGAAAGATTATACATGTGATCACTTAGTTTTCTTAATATATTGAAACGTATAAAATTCTCAAACATGAGATAATTCACGATTTTTCAGCACGTTTGCTCAATTTTCTCTTTGTTCACTTGAAGCATAAACAAACTACGAAAAGGGGAAAAAAGAAAGTGTTTGTTTGAAGTCAACGTGAATTAGTAGATTATAAAATTGAATTAATCAATTAATGGGCCACACACATGAATTTCTTGGTTCCCGAATCAATCAGTGAATAACCATCTCTCAAAAGCGACCCAGCCGCAACTGAAACGATCCGACCCGAACCCGATAACCGACCACATAAACAAAGGAGCCATGGCATTTCTTGGAGATATCGGTCAAACCACTCGCCAAACATGGCTTTTCCCGGTCCCACTCTTCTCCCCTTCATTCTCTCTCCTACCCTCCGCACTTGATTTATAACTCTGCTGCCCCTTCGCTTACCTGCAAAACCCCACCCTCCCTCTCTCTATATCTAATGGCTTCGTCATTATCTTCGACCATAAATCGCATTACACCGAGAGAGAGCTCCAGCAACCTTCCAAAGTCCCATTCTTTTGGACGAGTTTATCTGTCCAAGGGATCCAAAGCCGAACTTTGTCGTCCTCTTACGTGCTCAGTTCAGTCAGCTTCTTCCGATACAACAACACCTCTAGTTAAAACCAGTAATAGTACTGATGATGATACCTCTGATATAGATAATAGTATCTCTCCTGCTTTATCTAGCCTCTGGAGGGAGGTTCAAGGGTGCAACGACTGGGAGAATCTTCTAGATCCTTTGCACCCTCTTCTTCGCCAGGAAATTATCCGATACGGTGAGTTCGTCACGGCCTGTTACAAGGCCTTCGATCTCGACCCTGCCTCGAAGCGTTACTTGAACTGCAAGTATGGCAAGAAACGAATGTTTACTGAGGTGGGAATGGAAGATTGCGGTTATGAAGTTGTCAAGTACATCTACGCCACTCCTGAAATCACCATCCAGAATTTCCCAGCTTCTTGTGGACGTTGGATCGGCTTCGTCGCCGTGTCATCTGACGAAACCACACGGCAGCTCGGCCGGCGCGACATCGTCATAACGTTCCGGGGGACTGTCACGAGCCAAGAATGGGTCGCGAACTTCATGAGCTCGCTGATTCCGGCTCAGCTCGACCCGCATAACCCACGGCCAGACGTGAAGGTAGAATCCGGGTTTCTCTCTCTCTACACCTCCGACGAAGCTTCAACCTCAAAATTCGGAATCGTAAGCTGCCGGGAACAGCTACTGTCGGAGATCTCGAGGCAGCTCAACAAATACAAAGGCGAAAATATTAGCCTGACGATGGCGGGTCACAGCATGGGGAGTGCATTGGCTCTCTTACTCGCATACGACGTGGCAGAACTCGAACTAAACAGACTAGGTAACACTATTAACGGACAAAAAGCTGAAGTACCTGTCACTGTTTTCTCGTTCGGCGGGCCGAGAGTCGGAAACCTAGGTTTCAAAAATCGGTGTGAAGAGTTGGGTGTCAAAGTGCTGAGAATCGCGAACGTGAACGACCCCATCACGAAGCTTCCAGGGGTTGTCTTCAACAACGAGAATTTTAGGGTTTCTGGTTTGGGATTTTCTTGTTATGCCCATGTGGGAGTTGAGCTAGTACTAGATTTCTTCAGTGTCCAAAACCCTTCCTGCGTTCACGACTTGGAAAGTTACATAGGTTGCCTCCTAAAACACTCCAACGTTAACTCCGGTAACAGAGAAGAGGGGTTTGGTGGTGGGTTTGGGTTTCAGATTCAAGTGGACGAGGTGATGAGTAATTTGATGGAGAAGGGAAAAGAGTTGCTCCTGAGCTCTCATCAGAACATCAACGTCTTGCCGGGGTTGCTCTCCGACGCCGGAAACCACCATGGTGTTCTGGGATGGTACTCAAGAGATTTGATAAGCTCTTGGGGCAGTGAACTACTCTTTGGCCTGGTTCTCTTGTTATTGTAGTTAGTAGTATAACTAGTACATAACAAGCATGTTAATTAAAAGAGGATATGTATACAAATTAAGTCATATTGTAAATTAAGAGAGTATATGTATAAATCCCAGTGAAAGACGAGGGTTTTTGTTAGAAATAAATCATTCATGTTTATAATCATCAATATGAAATCTATGAATTCATCAAGTGATGGTCATGGGGATGGAAAAATCTATAAGCTTTCTTGTGAGGCAGCTAACTATATATAGTTTCTACTCATTATACAGTTTGAAATGGTCTTAATGTTTGATGACACGTGAACTGGTGGGGGTTTAAAGTCAGATTTGTTTTCCGATGTTCACATGTTGTTGGAGACGGATCAGCCAGCTATATTTCTATGGCTAGACTGGTTTATTTTCTGAATTGATCTTCCTTTTAATCTCTTCACATTGACAAGGACGTTACATGAGATAAAACATTTTACTGCTTTTGTAGGATACCTGTATATATATGTAGAGCCATCGAAATCTGCAGAGAAGGCGTAAAAGGCAGTTTTCATGGCATACTTTAACTTCCAGAGATTGGTGTATAATGTCAATGCAATGTCTACAAGTCATATATAGCTGGTGATTATAGTTCATATCTGCACACGTACGTGAGCTTTCGAAGGCGGTTTTTGTACTATCATCTTCTAATTAGTTCACACCAGTAAATTAATTTGAGATAATTGATCCAGTACAGGGTCTTCCATGAAAAGTTCAATATATATAGGAATGAAGCCTCATGTTGCTTCGTCTGCGACGTTATAATAATTAACCATGCACTACCGACTAGTAAACAAGTGCGCATATATATATATATATATAGACACACAGCTTAAATTATTGGTGTGCAAAAACCCGGCAGTCCGATTCAATTCAGTCTAGTTCAAATAAACAATTTAATGAAATTGGATTGGATTGAACTGATTGATCGGGCTGGACCAGGTTATGGATCAAGTGACTAGTCCATGCATGTGATTTTTTTAAATATTTTGCCATTTATATGTTACTTTTTATTTTTTATTTAATATTATTGAAGAGTCTTATAGATTTACAATTAAGTTTTATTACTTTGGGATTATTTTTATATGTTTGCAAGTATTTTTATTATGGTAATTGTGTTTATCATATTTAATTTTTTATTTTTCATAGAGAAAAATGGCGGGAAAAAGGAATTTGGGATCCTTGATTGCCTTAACCAATCCATTATTCCAGTAAACTAAGTCTAGTTCAACCCAGTATCGGGTTAACCAAGCACAGGCTGTCAAACCCTATCCTTAACATAAATCAAATTTTGTGTTAGACTCTGGACCGATCTGTGTAACCTGACTTAAAGACACAATGAATCGGAGAGATAGACCTAATGGGAAAAGGGCTTGGATATGAGCTAAATGACAATAACTTCATTTTCCCTGCTTTGTGGCTAGGCAGCTTACACGTATGGTGTATGGCGCCAAAAAAGATGGTGATGTGTGTATAATTGTACTCAAGATTAGGCAGGTTTTCCCACAAGTATAGCCTTTCTCTATTCATTAACTTTCTTACTACGCTTGATTTTCTCACCCGTTGTATGGAGTTTTTTGTGGTACGTAGATGGAATAACACATGCAGTTCGTTATAGAAATTGTAACTGCATTTTAAGTTTATATTACTCTCACTATCCTGGAAATATAAGCTTGGTTTAACCAAGTTAAGACATTAATTTTTCAAAAAAAAAAAAATCGTGTTACTGCTTTTAACTACCACCGCTGTTGAATTCCAAGATAAATTCTTTTTACATTTAATTTCAGATAAATCATCAGGGAACCAAATTAATGCCTTAACTGTCGGATGATTTTATCGAGATGATTTTTATAGATTTTAAAATGATTTGATTTTAACTTGTGTATAACGTTGGAAAGAAGTTTTTGCAAATATGCACGTAGCTTTCGCTGTCTTCTCAAGGAAAGTGATTTGCCTCAACGATGGGAAAATGTTCCCTCTTTTATGGAGTGGAGCGAATGTTAAAAAAAAAAAGATTAAGAAAATCAAACTGTGTCATAATTAGTATCATTTCATTGCTTTTACTGACAATGATGTCAATTAACAGATTTTAAAATATTTATACCACTCCCCAAATCATCGATATGCAAATTCATTAACACGTGTTAAATAAATGAAAGAAGTCATTCATTTATATAAAATGTATATTTATTCTTCTAAAATATCTCAATTTTCGATTACCTGTACATTTTACAAAAACAAGCTAACTATAAAGATAATTTGGAAAAAAACAATACTTCATCTGACTGATGATATAAGATTTATTTTAACAAAAAAATTAAACTAGCAAAGGGAGTATTATATTAAGTAGTGGAGGGAGTAATTATAAAGACGAGATGATAGACACGAATGAGATCGGCATCTTACAAATCAAAAGAAACCGTCCAACTATTTTCTTGAGTTCATGAATGCAAGTGTCTGGGGCGACTTTATCTATATCCACTCCAGGAAGATCAATCTGGTCCCCATGATATGAAAATTTTAAAGCATTATATGTTTAGGGTTTTTTTTTTTTAACCTGTATCGTTTAACCAGTTTGATTTTTTCAAATGCAGAAATTTACAACTCTTTACACACACACACACACACTGGATCCCACATAGTCTCTTCCTCGTTTGGGTCCATGATTGGCCTCACACAAACATACTTTGTTTTTTTCCTTTTCTTTTCCTATTATGTATGTACTTTGTGTTATGGGATGACCGTGATCGAAGTCCTACATCAAATGGACGCGAGGGGGTGTTAAGCTATATAAGCGTATGCGGTGTACACCCTCATGAGAACTCTTTTAGGGGAGAGAGTAATGGGCCCGTGAGATTTGGCTCTCGTCTACTGACTAGACCCAATCCGATTTTGGCTTTTCAGTTTTCCAATGGTCTCCTCCTCTTCCGGAAGAAGTTGTTTTCCCCACCTTTGCTGTGAAATTTGAAATTCATTACGAGTCCAAACAACATTAACGAAAACAATAGTCAGTTTGCAATATGCAAGGATGCCATACGAAGACAGGATTAGGGGTTAGTAACCAATTAATAACCTAATCTTCTATCAAGGACTTAGTCAACTTCCCTATGATAATGCATCACTCCCTTAAGTTCTAATTAGCTACTCATTCCTTTTCTGTCCAACGTTTCAAAGCCTTCAAGTGATAATTTTTTCCTTAATCAATTGTCTCTCTCTCTCTCTCTCTCTATATATATATATATATGGTCTATTTGCTTTTTGGGTGCAATTATACATGCACCCAGATCAATCCAAAAAAGGCTTATAATTAAAACACTGTAAGATTTAATTGATGCAAGCTATTATATTGCATATCGATCTGCTATGATGATTAATTAATTGGCTGCTACATTTTACAAATGAAGCATATCGATTAAGTGCATTATGAACTTCCCATCACATGATCTGAGCATATATAAAAGCAAGTCAAGGAACAGAACCAAATTTTGAAGTAGACGCATATATAAAAATCTGAGCACTAGTACACACTTTTAGCTTTGTAATGAATTAATGGGTTGGTGAAGAGGCTACTGGCTAGCTAGTTAGTTCATTAGTTTTGGCTAAAACCGCCTGGAGACGTGTTGAACACCAGAAATATAATATTATATATCGTCCATCCCAACACGACATATATATATATATATATATTATTAAACGCGCGCACAAAACATTGTAGACATGTGTTCATGAATTAATATATATATATATATATATATTTCAGTGTCACAGTACTGTGCACTATGCTTTGCAATTTTCATGTGCCTGGTTTGCTTTCTACCAAAATTGGTTTTTGTTACATAATTACAACATATTTCAATCATCAAAACAAATATATAAAGTTCGAGGCGGTCATGCATAATTTAATATCTGCATTGTTATGATAAATTACATTGTAAGAGATGGATATATAAATGGTTGTAACTGAGTTTCTTTGTGTCTACACACACATACATGTGTATCAAATATAATGGCCGGCGGGCTGTCTAGTTTGAGACGTAAATTAGTTTTGACTAATAAAATAATTAATTAATGTTGAAATGTGCAGTATAAGATATAGATATAAAAAAAGGATCAAGTTGCTGATGAAGAGTGGGGAACATGCATGAAGAATCTGAGCACTGGGGAGACTTTTTTTTTTTTTTTATTTAGTTGACCAACGTTTTTGGGGCAAATTCCATGGTCGGTTTGTTTTATGTTTCGTTTTCCCCTTACATTTGATATTATCAAAAAGTCCAATTCCGTTCACGGTTTCTTACTCAGCATAAATGTTTGAGTAGTTAGTTGATTAATTTGCTCTAATCTTAAAAGAAAAATCTTAATTATCTCCCTAGTTTATAATTTTTTTCAATTATCTTTATCATATGATTTTGAAAAAACCAACACATATTTGTGATAGACAATTAACCAAAAAATATTTTTTTGAAATATTTATAAAGTAATTATTTAACTCATATATTCAAATTTGGATCGAGCCTAACTACTCATGATATTTAATTAACTTATGTTACTTGACTGGGTTTAAGGAGATGGGGATGGTCTCTCACATGGCCACCATAAATTATGATGTTTCTCTCTAGCATTTGATCTTAACATGTTCATCCGATCTTATTTTATGCCACTTCTTATTCTAATATATAAGAACTATATGACTGATTTGCAAATATTAAAAAATTATCTAACTTGTTTATTTGTAATAAATTTGTGTTGATTTTCCTAAAGTGTTGTCCCAAGGCATGTGTATTGTAATAACCCTTTTATGAAAACTCATGCAACGTCTGCATAACAATATGGATATTATGGGTGAGTGGAGTTATATTTTTGGAAGGTGACAAGGTAGATTGATATTTTATATTTAAAATAAAATTGAGTCACTTAAATATAACATTTATATTTAAAATCCTAATGGAGTGTGTTTTACGAACGACATTACATGGTACATCAAGTAATATTATATTCACCTGTGTATGTAGATGCTATCTATGTACTATATATAGCTTCTAGCAGAGCTTGATATAATTCAGTAATTAGTTTTAATGTATATATAGTCAGCAAATTCAAAACCTTCATCATAAATAATAGCTCGTTTGGTACGCTGGAATTGATTTTGGTGGAAATATGAATGGAGATGGAGATGGAAATAAAAATGAAAATAGAGATGGAAATAGATACATACATGGAAAAAAGGAATTGAAGGGCCAAAAAATTAATTTCATGGAATTGAATACAATTCTATGGGTTACATCATGAAAATCATTTATACCCATTTTGAATTCAATTTCCATTTCCAATTTCACTCTACATAAAAAATGAATTCCACCATTTAATTCCACCGTATTAAACATGCCCATAAAGAAATGCGTGTTGCAGTTAAAAGCCTAGTTCTTGCTCATATTGTGAATCACAAGCATGTGGGAATGTCGTCAACTATCTACTTTGGCAATTTTAGCTATACACGCATGTTACTTTATATGTGTTACTTTTTTTTTTTTTGACCTGAATATGCGTTTTTCATTAAGTAAATAGTAGAAATTTACATTCATGAAAGGTCCCAGAAACAAAGCATACTAAAAAAGACAACCAAATAAACAGCTGAAAAACAAGAAAAAAAAAATGTAGGTGCCTATGTTCAAGGGAGGGCATTAGCCAATGCCTTCACGTTCAAGTTCATCACTTTCCATACCAACAGTAGCAGATGGAGATATAAAAACATGAAGAAGCAGCAGCATAGAAACAAAAGCGCCGTGGAAACACGAAATTATTTTTGAAACACGACGTATAATTGTTTGATTGTTTCTAAGAGACGCCGTGGAAAAAGAAATTGTAGTAAAATTTACGACGCAATTGGACGGTTACAGAACAATGGAGTAATTAAACAATTGTTCAACAAACAAATGTTGGTATATTAAATTTTATTCCCAGGAAAAAAAACCGAGTAACTGTGAACATGGGTAAATAGAAATTAATGCTGTGTAATTGTGTTTTGCGTTTGGGTAGTGCACAGATATTTAAAATAATTAAATGGGAAATTGGATATTATTCAGAGTTCGAATACCTTGCTTGCATGGGCGGTCCTGTACATAACTTAGCGGATTCAACCGTACCCCTGACTTTCAGAAAATCAGGTATATATTAGTATTACATGATTTATTCCGCACCTACTCATTTACAAATTTTGAACCAACTAAATTTTTGCTCAAATCATTCTCAAAACATATTAAAAATAATTCACATTTATTTTGAACCTACTTATCTAACCCCTGAGTCAGAGTCCTGAGTCTGCCACCGTATGCATGTGCATGTTTGACAAACTGGTCTGGAATCACGTTTGCACAGGATGAAATAAAACTTTTCTCATATACTTACTTTGACTTGTGTGAAATTATTTTTTCAACTGATTCCTAAAGATATATTATATATACATGACACACGCGATTTTACTCTCACATTCTCGAGTCTATATTCTCTTCTGCATAATCGGACGTGGATTTTTGCTTCCAAGGCTTATCCCAAACAAAAATTACTCCACACAATTAATTATCTTAAGAAAATTGAACATTTCAAACCAATACATACACTCCTTGTTAAGGCATTTAATTTTTTAAGAGATTAATGAAACTAATTATATATTTGTCATATTTTCAAAATAATTTACTCAAATTATAAAATAATATATTTTCTAATAATACATATAAGTATTTCGTAATATAAATTATCATTATGTAATTTATTTAGTTTTTTAATTCCTCCCAAAAAGCCTATTGATTTTTATAATAAAGAGCAACGGATGTAGTACGTAGTACCTACTATATATCCATGGATCTTTGTATCCCGGGTTAAAGTTTTGCGCGCTTATCAGTTGTGCACTTGATGGGCAATGGCTTGTTTCTGTCCAAAAGTAACTACAAATAATATTATTCACACTATAATTTTTCTGTTGAAAATGGATGCCCCTGGTAATTAAATATTTTTTTAGTTTAAAAGATAAGTTTGAAAATTATACTATATCCGATCTTTATTATAAGAGTCAACTGATTTTTTAAAGACTTTATAAAAGTTAAAGGTAAATTAATTTCAGAAATTGTTAACATTATATTATTTTGACTTCGAAAAATCAAAATTCAAATTTCAATAATAATGATAATCACCTAAACGTCTTGCAAACAAAAAATAATCATAACAATATATATATATATATAGTATAAGTAACAACATCAACCTCCACTGCAGAATGACCAATTTACGTCCCCTAATTGCACCTGCTCTTTGAAACCAACATGGTAATACTTTTTATGTCACTCTGAGTATACATCCCTTTTAAAAATGTTTAAAAGCAGACTAAAAAAATGTATACTGCAGTGTTAGTGAACTTTTTGTAAATCGTATATTATAAGAAAGAGTTTGCACTTATCAACTTCTGCGTGTGAGAAAAAAGTTCCACACACATGTATGCGTTTGGGAACGCGATAGAGAAGACTTTTACCTAAGCCGAGGTAAATATGTGGAGGTGATTATTTCATTTTGCGGAAAAACATTGTTGAACGTATTTTTAAAGAGTAAATAAGCTTTTCTAAACAAGCACAATGGAGGGGTACCTTTTTGTATACATTTTGAAGATTAATATCTCTTAATATGATATTCACTTTACAGTTTAGTATACCTGGAGGGGTACCTTTTCGACATGCAAATTATCTTTTATCATCTTTATTTGAAGTTGCTTATAATTTTTTTAATTAAAAAAATTTTATGCGACATTTCTGGTGAAGGAAACTGAATTTTTAAAATTAAAAGGGAAAGAACTTGAGATAAAATGAAGACATCGGTTTATATAAAATCATGTAACCAAAGCTACACACTCCATCACTCACGAATACAAGTATATCACTAGTTCACATAATGCTGATCATTTAATTGATTATAAAGTTTAATTAATTAGGATAATTTTTTAAATTTTAAAGTGTCTTCTGCGAAATAAGCTATTTTCAAAACTAACCACGTTCATTGAGAGATTAGGCTTCCATAGAATAATAGTGCGTATATAGCAAATATAATAACAAATCACTGCATGATAAAATTATTTATATCGAACCTCATATGTACAATTAATTTTATGTTAGTCTGCCTAATTAAAACAAAACTAAATATTCTGCTGCAAGTTATAGTAGCCGCTATTTTGCTCTCCGTTCATAAGGTGTTTAATTTTTTTATAAATAGGTTGATCGATGCATATGCATTTTTTTATTCCTAATATCAAAGTCAAATTTAATTTATATTTATGAGTTCATATTATTTGGCAGGACCCAAGGATCTCACTACCGCTTCCACTGATATGTCTGTTAAAAGTATAAGCTAATTAAAATTGTTAGTGTTAATCACAATTCCCCACCAATGGAGGATAACTTGAATTTCTCATTTCAATAGTCCCCAGAATGGGGTTGATTCATCATTCTTAAGTGAGGATAAATCAGTATTGTACTCAATGGATTTATGATAATACATATAATTTCTTCTTCCATTTTTGCTTCTAATAATGTTTACAACGTTTGACTTTTAAATTTTCAAGTAGTGCGCCTATTTTATTTTTGGAAAAAATGAAATTTAGTAACAAAAATCAGAAAGTGTGAATTGGACTTTTATACTCTCAGAAGTTTCAATTTGATTTTTAGATAAGAAATTTATAAACACGGTGAGCAATAAATATAAAAAGATTGTATTTTTTCCCTTTCAAATTAAAACTTAACACATAGACTTAAAAACCAATTTAAAGATAATTCCTATATATATGTGTGTGCGTGAATCATATTGACACTATCATTTTTCATAGGTACAAGGAGTGTCCATTGATTGCATCAAATTAAACTAAATGGTCATACTATTAATTCGAACATAGATTTATTTCATACCGCACCACTGGTGCCTAAATGGTCATACTGCGGTATAAGTTGCATTAATTTGCAATTTACAAAGTAGGCATGTAATATGAATTTTATTTCAATTTATAGAAAAAGTTACATTTCAAAACGCAAATGTAAGCTATGCAAGCACATCAAGCTCATGTGGCAAGTAACAATGGGCTTAACATCAATTAATTGTTTAATTATGATATGAATTATTAATTTATTTTTTATTGAACACATGCATGAATCTTCCTATATAAATTAATCTCATTTGAGATATTATTGCATGTTAAGTGCATGCATCAAATTTTGATTTTTTGCATTATGAATGATTAACCCATTCTGCTATACCAAACTGCGGTTAGCAGTAACTGTTAATTTATCTAGCACGCAGTGGTGTAACGCAATGTATTACAAGATTCCAACGAATAAAATCAAATTGGTTGAATTTACGAGAAGGCAGCATGAAATGTGTGTTAATTATTTTGCATGCGGTCAACGTTAGAGAATACCACGGCCGTACTACTTTATTTAGCTCCATTTGCAGAAAAAATATATTATAGTGTTCTCCCCGTTCCATACAAGAACCGAATGAAACAGTATAATTAATTAACGAGCTAAGGAAATTAGTATTATCAAAAACATTTTTGTCTCGGAATTTCAAACCATATATTTTCGTAAGTTGAATTAATGCTTCATAACTTTTGATTGACTTGACTTCCATTACATTTTTTTATCGAGGGGATCAATGATGATTTGGTTTGATTGATTGTAGTTAATTAATAATAATAATAACAACGATTCATTATTTTCAACATTCCACTGTTCCACTGGTGGCTGCGGATATTGCTGTCCTTATCATTGATTCATCACTTGTTATATAATAATTAATTTCCCTTGGTTAATTATATATAGCTTCTAATCTTACATTCAATTAATTAACGTCGATTGATCAATTAACTAATCAAAATATTTCTCTCCTGTTCCATCTAACTATCTCATTCTTTCAAAAGCGAATCACTTGGA